>JADPWL010000383.1:0-12254 GCA_019059595.1 Marasmia exigua
GACCAGGACGTTCACAAGTAAGGTACATACTATAGGCAGAACACATCATCTGTAAATCGGTAGGCTAATGTACGATTTAAAATTACCACCACCACTAGGCTAAGCCTTGTACCGTGGGTGCACTATAGAGCTTTACATTACAATGATTATTACGGTACAAGAAATAAATTAAAATAACGTTTACTCGCTCATAATTATAATTATCAATTACTTGTTCAAGGAACTATTAAGAAATTCGATGGTGTCAAACAAATGAAATACTGATTAATGAATGTATTTATTTAGAATGAGTTCAGCTTTACAGTATGACAATTTCATTAACCATAGAAACAGACGATAGATAGGATACTCTTATGCACGACAATAAAACTTAAAAGTAGTTATAACAGAGATACAATACACGGTATAGATTTCTTTCTTTTAATTTTGCAATCAAAAAGGAGCCTCTCAATGGATAGAAACATCGTTGGAAGAATCACTTGATTTTCATTTAAAACTACCCGAGATATATCAATTTACAATCACATTATATTTGGGCAAACCAAAACGCTCTATACAAATTGTTCACGTAAACGGAGGGTTACGGAGCTAAAAGATAGGGGGAAGAAGAAAAGACAAGGATAGAGGGAAGAGGGCTATAATTATAAGCGATAATGTACAAAGATGGCTCGTCCTAAAGTCTTAAATCTAACTTAAAACTAACTTAAAACTAGCTATTTACACCGGTACACTACACTAAATATATATATAAGGTAAAAGTTCAAAATGGGCAACCGTGGTAGGACGGTATCACAGGTGAGCACAGGCAGCGCGCCGGCAGGATCCAGCCGTCGCAAGAGGCGGGCGTAGGGCTCCGCCGAGCGCAAGGAGGCGCAAATGGGGCGCGCGACGCAGATACGCGCACGCCGCAAGCCGGCCGCGGGTAGGCGCGACGCGGATACGCGCACGAATGAAGGTAGAGACGCGCGTAGGTGCAGGGAGGCAACACCTTTCGTGCCCCGGCACCGTTACTCTACGGGTAACGTATACTGGCACAGTGATAGCTTGAGGTTTGAGCTTCTTCAGAGCTGGTGGTAGACTGGTGGATCCTGCCCATGTGCGTCCTTTTATATTGCCCATGCGCATTCTATTCTACAACATTTAAATTTTAAAATTCATACACTATAGAATATTCTCGAAACATAGCTAAACTCCATAGTTAATTTGAATAGACAATTCGATAGAAAAATAAAAAACAGTTAGAACAACGTCAGCTGTCGGACAATGTCAGATAGACAATCTAAAATAGTTACAACAATAACTTTAAATTTATTTACAGATAAAAATGTACAAGGAGCATAAAATAACACATATAAGAGTGATGCTAATACAAGACATAATCATAAAATGATATACAAGCTCTATAGCAAACGGAAAACGAAGCTCTATAGTTAACACCAAAGGTAACTTTCTTTATGAGTAGTTAGTAGTATAACGAAGCCCCTGCAGGCTGCGTTACATTTCTCCCACGACCCCAGAAAAATTTTCGACTCAGAGAAATTTTGATTATAAGGTTAAGAGAATACTATCCTTACTATCAGTCTAACCAGTCAACCTTCACTTAAACATACCATTCCACAATCCAAAAACAATTCAAATCCAGTCACTCTAAACAATCACTCTAACATACGAACCAATCACAAAGAGGAGTAGGGTTCCACTATCAAATGACGCAAACTCCATAGGAAGTACCCTATAAGAATGACTTTAGGCTTATTTAGGGAGTTGTCAGCCGCTCCGTTTCTTAAAACCATTAGTGTCGATGGACCATAGCCGACAATCTAGTCTCTCTCAGGTATTCCCTATCAAAGGACACAAATTTTAAAGGTTGAATTTACCTTTAAAAGAAACGCCTCTGTACGTCAAAGAAGCGCTAAGTAGTAAGTAGATAAGGCAAAAGAGAGCCCTAAAGTTTAGAATTAAAAGGTCAAGAAGCGCCTTTTAAAAGAAAACGTTAAGCAAGTAGTAGGTACTATAAGAGAGGAATCCTATAAGTAAAGAGAGACGGAGATTAGTCGCTAAGGATATATAAAAATAACAGACTGAAGTAGCCAAAAATCAGTCCAATGTGTGTGCAATAAAACATATAATACTAGTAAGTCAAACAGTAAGGTAGTCATTTCTTAAAGTCTTTTACATGCCATTTACCGACGGCAACCGTTGCAGTCCTCAAGAATGTATACAAGAGGTGACAATTTCTCAACGACTTTGCATTTAACATATTTAGGTGCTAATTTTAGCGCTAAAATATGCACCAGCATTGCTTAAAGGAGTAGTCTTTACGCCACACTATATCTCCAACATTGAATTCTTTAAAAGAGTGCCTTAAATTGTAACGGTTTAGAATTCTTTACATGAGATATGTGCAGTGCAACCTGAACTCTATCAAAAATTGACGATAGAAGGCCAATATTTCTAGCATATAAATCACGAGGTAAAAAGGTAATTTCTTCTAAGTCGTAACCCTGAGAATAAATAGAACCACAAGTAATGAGTTCACGACCAAATACTAAAAATGCAGGAGTAAATCCAGTTACTTCATTTACAGAGTTATTCATTGCAAACTGAATCTTAGATAGGTGAAGGTCCCAAGACCTATGGTCTTCACCGACCAGTGAAGCTAGTGCGGTAATAATTGTTTTATTGTAGCGTTCTGTAGTATTGACCTGAGGACAATAGTGAGGAGTGTAAGATATATGCGGAATTCTATAACGTCCAAGGAAATTATGGAATTCATGCGATTGAAATTGTGGACCGTTATCCATAATAATTGTTTGAGGTACTCCATGAACTAAGAACACGGAATTCTCTAAGTAATGTATAATACTAGTAGTTATAGCTCGTTTCAAAGGAAAAAATAAGTGTATATTTGGTGAATAGACAATTTACAACGAGAATGTACTGGTTACGTCGCCTAGTCATTGGCAATGGACCTATTAAGCTCCAAAGAAATTCAGTGAAAAAGGTCTAGAACAAATTTTGGGTTTTCCCATAGGACCGTAAGGGCGAGTGGTTAGAGTGTTTATAGCAAACAAGTATTCGCAATTGGAAATAAATTTAGCTATATCTTTAAACATGCAGACCAGTAATATAACAATGATATTTTATTTGTATGTTTTAAATACGCCCAAATGCGGATCTGTAGCGGAACCATGAGCATTTCTTATCAAAGATTCTCTTTCAGAAGGGATAGGGACTTCTTTCCAGATGAAATCGTCTGTTAAAGAATAAGGAGTATTAGTGCAACGGAAATAGTTTATTATCCTTAATCGTATAGTTTAGGATGACTTTGAGGATCAGTTAAAACAATTACGAAAGATTTTATTATAGCGCTCTAAGTCTAAAGACGTGGCTTCATACGAAGATAAAGGAGAGATAATATGACTGTCCTCGCTTTTAGAACGAGAAAGTAGATCAGGGACAATATTATCCTTTCCTCTTTTATGTTTCAGCGTGAAATTAAAGCAAGAAGAGGCGAAGTGACCAACGAGCGAGTCTACCAGAAGGATTTGTTAAATTCAAAAACCACTTTAATGCGGCATGATCAGTGTATACAGTAAACGGTTTGCCATTGTCAAGATAGCACCGCCAATGTTCTAAGGCAATGATAACAGCTAGAGTTTCTCTTTCAGTAGTAGAGTAGTTTCTTTCATTTTTGTTAAGTGATTTGCTCATGTAGGCTATAACAACATTCTTTGTCATTAACCGTTTGAGTAAGCATGGCTCCAATGCCAGTGTTAGATGCATCACAATGCACAGAAAACGGTTGATCAAAATCAGGGCAAGCAAGAATTGGGGTAGTTACAAGATATTCTTTTAGTTTCAGAAGGAAGAGTTAGCCTCAGAACTCCAAGAAAATTTCGGAGAAGTTTTAGCAGATGATGTTAATTTATTAAGGGGTGCAGCTATAGTACTGAAATTAGGAATGAAACCTACGAAACCAACCTACACGTACCCAGAAATTTACGCACTTCTTTGCGTGAAGTAGGTACAGGAAAGTCCATAATAGCTTGAATTTTGCTAGGATCAGCTCGTAAACCATTATCGTCAACAACATATCCAAGGTACTTTAATTCTCTCTTAAAAAAATGACTTTTTTCAAAGTTAATGGTAAGTTTAGCGTAAGTTAATTTTTCAAGCACTTTAATTAGAGAAGTCCTATGTGTTCTTGGAACGAGGAGCCTATGATAATAATGTCATCAAGATAACAGAACACTTTGTTGTCAAATTCAGGAGTGAATAAGATATCCATTAACCTCTGCTGTGTAGCAGGTGCATTAGTTAAACCAAGGGCATAACAGTGAATCTGTACATTCCTCTACCGGGGACATAAAGGCGGTCTTATCCCGATCGTCTACATGTAAAGGAATCTCCCAGAAAGCTTTAGCGATATCGAAACTCGATAAAAATTTAGCGTTTTTGAGATGGTCAAGTATTTCATTGATAAAAGGAAGACTATAGGCATCCCTGCGAGTAACTGAGTTGAGTTTTCTACTATCGACACAAAATCGCCATTCGCCATTCTTTTTAGGCGTAATAAGAACCGGAGACAACCAAGGGCTTTCACATTTCTCAATGACCTTCCACTCAATCATTTTATCCACCTCAGCATTAGAGCTTTTTGTTTCTCGGGAGAGAGTCTATAACAACGTTGTTTAATAGGCAGCGTATCTCCAGTATCGATACGATGGCTAACAAGATCAGTACGACCAAGTTTCACCCTTAGCTTCAAAGGAAATTTGCTTAAAACGCGAAATAATATCATCAGCGATAACCTTTCTTCAGAAGTAAGATTTTCGTAAGGTAGGATTTGTTTCTCCACAGAGTTGTTAAAGTGGGATGGTTTATTAAGAGAAAAGGCACACGATAAAAGTTTGGGAACCAATTAAATTCCCTCCAAAAGTCAACACCAAGTATCAAAGACGGGGTATATTTCAGGAATAACATATGTTTTAATAAGTCTAGTTTGGTCGTTAAAGGTAAAAGGAAGAATAAAAAATCCTAAAGATTTAACACGATGCTTACTAGCAGTGCTAACCGTAATATAATCAGACTTGGATAACGAAAAGCCCAGTTCCAAAATTTTAAAGTGCGAGTTATTACCTAAAATAGTCATTGAACTACCGCTATCAAGTAACGCCGTAAACTCAACATTTGAAATAGAAACGTTAATAAAAGGACGGTTAAAATCTCTTTCGTTGTCGTAGTAAACTGAAGAAGTTCCATAACTTGCGAAAAAGTTCTTAATTATTTTTAACCAATTATGCCAGTCATCAACATCAAAATTTTCTTTTCGTTTTAACCAAGTCATATGTTAGTTTTTTTGAGTTAGAGGATGAAGAAGGTTGAGGCTTGTCAGCCTTACATTTCGGGCAATCCGGAGCTCTAAAGTCTTTCAAACCACATTTAAAACAGACTAAGAATCTTGGTTTAGTGCAAGAATTCAAAGAATGACCATTTATTCGACATCGAACGCAAAAACAAATGCGCCTGAAACTTGGGAGCATTTTCAGATATCGCATGTGCAGAATTTTTATTCTGCGAAGAAAAGTTCGTACGAAAAGGCTTAAAGTTATTAGATTTATGAGAATCATAATTAGGAGTGAAAGAATGTTTAGAGTGAAAAGTATGTGTAACATTAGGTTTAGTGTTCGGTAAAGGTGTAGAATCGTGTTTAGGTTTATAGGATAATTCAGGAATAAGAGTATTCATTTCAGGTTCTTTAAAATTATTGTCGCGGTCAATACAGCGCTCAAATTGTTGACATACAGAAATTAAAGAGTCAATAGAATCAACTTTATTAAGAGCAACAAAAGAAGTATAACAAGGACGGATGTTACGTAGAAGTATTTGCAGTTTCTCCTGCTCAGGTAATTTCTCGCTTAGTCTCGAAAACATTTCAAACATTTTCGGAATATAAACCATAATAGACTCAGATTTACCCTGAGTACGAGATTTATATTGCCTGCAGTAGTTATGGTCATAATCAGAATGGCCAAAGTCCTTAATTAACAACTCGGAAACGCGATCCCAAGTTAAACGAAGGGTCACGACTTAGTTGGAATTTAAACCAATAAGAAGCATCGTCCTCAAAATGTTGAAGGCCGAGCTTATAAGTATTTGCTTATCAAGTTTGTTCGTAAAGTAAAAATTCATCAATTTTCGATAGAAAAGCTCTAGGACAAGTTGTCCCATCAAAAGTAATTTTTTTTAGCTCATTTAGATAATTGGTAAGAGAAAATTATGAAAAGGTGGCATACAGTTAGGTTGAGAAATCGGCAAGGGTGAGTCCAAAGAGGTTTGTACCTGTGAAGTCTCAGCTGGTTTTGAAAAAGCGTCAAAACGTTCAGTCAAAAGAGTAAACTTCTTTTTTTAAGTCGTCATAGAGTTCTATAAGGTTTGAGTCGCTGTCACTTACATCAGTGTCAATTCTGTCAAGTCGATAAAATAAGTGATTTATATAAGTTTCAATTTTCTTAAATAATTTCAGATTACCCGATTCGTATCGGTCCAACATCGAAGATAAATATAAGATTGTAGAAGAAGCTTGTGACAAATCGTCACTCAGAGAACGGGAGAATCAATAATGTCCCTCCGTAGGAAAATTACGAAGCAATAAAAACACTTTGTTTTCTAAGCGATACAAGATTATCCGCAGGAGTTTCGTTCCTAATTATAAGTTCGTATTCAAGTTCCGCCTTGTTAAGTAAATTAAAGTTTATAAGACGAGCCATTTCTAAGATATTTGTAATTTTAAAGCAATAAAATATTACAATGGTTTTTATTTTATTTACTTTATTTAGTGAGAAAAAATAGAGGAAGAATAGGGAAAGAAATATCTAAGAAGTAAGAGACGTCTAATAGGAGCCAAAAGGTATGTATATACAGAAACTTGTGCAAGTTTATTTTTAGAGATTTGAGAACAGGGAGGGATTCTATAGAGTTGGGCGCCAAACTGTCACGTAACGGAGGTTTACGGAGCTAAAAGATAGGGGGAAGAAGAAAAGACAAGGATAGAGGGAAGAGGGCTATAATTATAAGCGATATGGACAAAGATGGCTCGTCCTAAAGTCTTAAATCTAACTTAAAACTAACTTAAAACTAGCTATTTACACCGGTACACTACACTAAATATATATATAAGGTAAAAGTTCAAAATGGGCAACCGTGGTAGGACGGTATCACAGGGTGAGCACAGGCAGCGCGCCGGCAGGATCCAGCGTCGCAAGAGGCGGGCGGTAGGGCTCCGCCGAGCGCAGGAGGCAGCAAATGGGGCGCGCGACGCAGATACGCGCACGCCGCAAGCCGGCCGCGGGTAGGCGCGACGCGGATACGCGCACGAATGAAGGTAGACGCGCGTAGGTGCAGGGAGGCAACACCTTTCGTGCCCCGGCACCGTTACTCTACGGGTAAACGTATACTGGCACAGTGATAGCTTGAGGTTCTGAGCTTCTTCAGAGCTGGTGGTAGACTGGTGATCCTGCCCATGTGCGTCCTTTTATATTGCCCATGCGCATTCTATTCTACAACATTAAATTTAAAAATTCATACAATATAGAAATATTCTCGAAACATAGCTAAACTCCATAGTTAAATTTGAATAGACAATTCGATAGAAAAATAAAAACAGTTAGACAACGTCAGCTGTCGGACCAATGTCAGATAGACAATCTAAATATTTACAACAATACTTTAAATTTATTTACAGATAAAAATGTACAAGGAGCATAAAAATAACACATATAAGAGTGATGCTAATACAAGACATAATCATAAAATGATATACAAGCTCTATAGCAAACGAAAACGAAGCTCTATAGTTTAACACCCAAAGGTAACTTTTCTTATGAGTAGTTATGTAGTATAACGAAGCCCCTGCAGGCTGCGTTACATTTCTCCCACGACCCCAGAAAAATTTTCGACTCAGAGAAAATTTTGATTATAAGGTTAAGAGAATACTATCCTTACTATCAGTCTAACCAGTCAACCTTCACTTAAACATACCATTCCACAATCCAAAAACAATTCAAATCCAGTCCACTCTAACATCACTCTAACATACGAACCAATCACAAAGAGGAGTAGGGTTCACTATCAATGACGCAAACTCCCATAGGAAGTACCCTATAAGAATGACTTTAGGCTTATTTAGGGAGTTGTCAGCCGCTCCGTTTCTTAAAACCCATTAGTGTCGATGACCATAGCCGACAATCTTAGTCTCTCTCAGGTATTCCCTATCCTGCACCTACGCGCTTCTACCTTCATTCCGTGCGCGTATCCGCTCGCAGCACCCGCTGCCGGCTTGCGGCGTGCGCGTAATCTGCGTCTCGCGCACCCATTTGCTGCCTCCCTGCGCTCGGCGGATCCCTACCCCGCCTGCTTGCGACGCTGATCTGCGGCGCGCTGCCCCTGTGCTCCCCTGTGATACCGTTCCTACCACACGGTTGCCCTTTTGAACTTTTTACCTTTATTATATTTGTGTAGTGTTAGCCGGTGTACCTAGCTAGTTGTAAGTTAGTTTTTAAGTTAGATTTAAGACTTTAGGACGAGCCATCTTTTGTACTATCGCTTTCTAATTATGCCCTCTTCCCTCTATCTATGTCTTTTCTTCTTCCCCCCCTATCTTTTCAGCTCCGTGACCCTCCGTTTACGTGACAGTTTGGCGCCAACGTGGGGCCACCAAATATACCTTATTTTCCTTTGAGAAACGAGCTATCACCTACTAGTATTTACATTACTTAGAGAATTCCGTGTTCTTAGGTTTCTGGAGTACATCAAACAATTAGTATGGATAACGGTCCACAATTTCATCGATGAATTCATAATTCCTTGGACGTTCTATAATTCCGCATAGATCTTACACTCCTCACGATTGTCCTCAGGTACATACTACAGAACGCTACAATAAAAACATTATTACCGGCACTAGCTCACTGAGTCGGTGGAAGACCATAGGGTCTTGTGACCTTCACCTATCTAAGATTCAGTTTGCAATTGAATACTCTGTAATGAGTAACTGGTTTACTCCTCTTTTTAGTATTTTGGTCGTGAACTCATTACTTGTGGTTCTATTTATTTCTCAGGGTTCCGACTTAAAAGATTACCGTTTTTACCTCGTGATTTATAATGCTAGAGAATATTGGCCTTCTATCGTCAATTTTTTGATAGAGTTCGGTTGCCTGAACATATCTCATGTACAGAATCTAACCGTTACAATTTAAAGGCACTCTTTAAAGCATTCAAGTTTGGAGATATAGTGTGGTCGTAACGACTACTCCTTAAGCAATGCTGGTGCATATTTTAGCGCAAGATTAGCACCTAATATTTAAATGCAAGTACGTTGAGAACTGTCACGTAACGGAGGAGTTACGGAGCTAAAGATAGGGGCGAAGAAAACAAGGATAGAGGGAAGAGGCTATAATTCTAAGCGATTATGTACAAAGATGCTCGTCCTAACAGTCTTAAATCTACTTAAAACTACCTTTAAAACTAGCTATTTACACGGTACACTACACTATATATATATAAGGTAAAATTCAAATGGGTCACCCAGGGGGGGGGGGGGGGGGGGGGTGGTAGGACGGTATCACAGGGTGAGCACCGGCAGCGGCGCCGGCAGATCCAGCGTCGCAAGAGGCGGGCGGCAGGCTCCGCCGAGCGCAGGAGGCAGCAAATGGGGCGCGCGACGCAGAATTAAATAGCGACGCGCAGCCGGCCGCGGGATAGGCGCGACGCGGATACGCGCGACGACTGAAGGTAGACTCGCGTGTGCAGGGGGGCCAACACCTTTCGTGCCCCGGCACCGTGTCTACGAGGTAAACGTATACTGGCACCGTGATAGCTTGAGGTTCTGAGCTTCTTCAGAGCTGGTGGTAGACGGTGATCCTTGGGCCCATGTGCGTCCTTTTTCTTGCCCATGATGCGCATTCTATTCTACACTTTAATTTTAAAATCATACATATAGATTATTCTCGAAACATAGCTAAACTCCTAGTTAAATTTTTGAATGACATTCGAATAGAAAATAAAAACAGTTAGACAACGTCAGCGCGTCGGACAATGTTCAGATAGACATCTAAATATTTACAACAATAACTTTAATTTAATTTAACAGATAAAAATGTACAAGGAGCATAAAATAACACTATAACGAGTGATTCTAATACAAAGACATAATCATAAATTTATACAAGCTCTTATAGCAAACGGGAAAACCGAAGCTCTCTAGTTAACACCAAAGGTAATTTCTTTTGAGTAGTTGTAGTATAAACGAAGCCCCTGCAGCCTGCGTTACAAATGGGCCGACTTAGATGTGAATGGAATTTGAATTTTGTATGCAGCTATTACAAATATTTCGTTTATATGGTCAATGGTGTGTATTATCTATTTGGTGCAAATTGTATGGTTATTCAACGCTCCAGGAAGCAGAGCATATCCGGGCGGACTTTTTGTAATGATCGCTGCGGAATACGCAATTCGCCAACCTGGTCCGCTATAACCCCAGTGTACCAAGCGGAATTCTTGCGCAATAATTGGCTGTGTCCAAGAGGTCTACAAATGAATCTCCAGAATAATACGATTCTCTTCTCAGATAGTCCAAGCTGCCCTCAAGGCGTACATCCTGTGAACTTGACTCCAAACTCACTTAGCGAGGTGTCCCTGCTCCTAACCAGCTTGGCAAATGCCCAACATCGTAAATCTGATTTGGGTACCGTGACACTGTAATATCAGAGGCAACGAAGTCGCTGACGTGCAGCAAGGCCGGGGCAGAGAGCCCACTACTCGGACCGCACCAATATTTGGCGTTCCAGCCTGCATGGTCAGGTTCGAGTTAAAAAGAGTTGGGAGCAAAAACAAAGCACTTGAATTCTGAAAAGACTACTCGACTAGAACAGTCTAAAGGCGTTGTACAGCGTTCGATCAGAGACGAGCTGTAGAAATAACAAAACTGAGTAGAGGACTGTTAGGGCCCTCACTTCGTACCATCACAGGGTACTGCCAATTAACAGCACCTGCACCACCTTTCCTTACAGATACCAAAAATCTGTAGTTTCTGTCGCGAGGACAGGAAACGATTATCCACGTCCTCGGCGAGTGCATGCGCTGCACCGCTGCAATAAAGCCGGCACTGGGAGCACACATGATCTCATCTGACGAAGATCAAGAGCTCGCCCCATCAGCTCCATTCTCGGTTTATCCTGAACTGGAGCTACAGGAGGTGCCTAGTAATAGGTTACGGGGGCTGCCACATGGATCATCTACTGGTCGCAGTGCTATGAACGCAGCTCCCCCATTTCTATCAATAAAAAAGAATGTTATTCAATGCTACAAGTATTTTTTAATATTTATCTTTTTAAGAAATGGAATTGCCCATGAAGCTTTGAATGACCATAAAACCGGCGAGACGTTATATTTTTAATTGAGAATTTTTGCCATGGCATCTATTGACCTATATTTTGACAAAATATTTATATTTTGTAAAATCTTGAACTTAGTCATATACCCTATTGCCTAAATGTACAATTTAGGCATTTTCATGCTTCAACCTATATACAAAAAAAATCATATGTTAAACGAGCCAGATTTTTTTACCGTTTATTTCTTCAATTTATTAAAAAAACAAATTTTTGCTCTTATGAACGTGGGGTATCTCGGGACAGAAGAGAGTTCAACGACGAAGTGGGTTGGAAGAACGTTTTATTAATTCCCGCACAACACAATATCACGAATGAACATCCCAGTACAACAAGAAGTAGGTTCATACACGAGAATAGGGAGCCACCACAGCACACACAACACACAAATCGTGAGGGACGTAATTATACAACCGACAGGCTGGAGTATGTGGCGGTGCGCGCACGCGCGGTAGGTTGTTTTTACCTATGTTCGAGGCGCGCGGGCTCGGACGGGCGCAGTCGGGCGCTGGCTCGCCCCCCCTGGGCGGGGGGAGGCGGGAATCGCCGCCGGAGGTACTACTAAAGCGCCGTTGGTTGCCGAGGGTCCCACACGGGTGGCGCGGTGGGGATGGCGCGGTAGAGGGGACGCGTAAACGCCTAGCACGATAAGGTACCTGTACCATGAGTCGGACGTTTGCTATATACTCCCCCTCTAGACTAGAAAACGGCCCCTCGTTCCTTGGTCTAGCAGTTTCATCCCCTTCTAGTTCCTAACACGTTGGTGTTCTAACACGCTTCTATTGGGATCACGGGCTTAGG
>JADPWL010000384.1:0-11656 GCA_019059595.1 Marasmia exigua
CATTAAGTTAGTAAAAATGCGAAATAGCTAATTGATTTCCATTTCGCTATTAAGGGGGACTTTCTTTCAAGGGGATCATTCCACATTTAAAGAAATCAGGGGAATTTTTCCATAAGGCTATCAAGATAACCTTGTATAGTTAAGCACGTCAGAGACATGGGCGTAGCCAGGCGCAGAATTTCACTACAAGATTTCAACTTATATGAAATAAGTATGCATGTCTGTACATGTTACACTAACCTTAAACCCTGAAAACTATATCCTGACTTGAAACCCTCTCCCCGCCCCTGCCCTTCCATAAGAAATTGAATCCTTGCTATGCCTGTGTAGGATATCTTTATGTGTAAGGTTCCATAAAATCTACAGTTTACACCCTATGTTGGTGTTATATTTCTTACGGTTTCGTGATTAATTACTGATATTTTATTGAATTTTATTATATTGAAAAAATGTTTGCCGCACCATCAAGAAATGGAACTCGTTGCCGGCGCATGTATTTCCCCCTTCTTACAATATTAATTCCTTCAAACGAACCGTGAAGAAGCATCTCGCGGGCCAGCATGCCGGTGCCAACGGAGGTGATGCCTGACATCGCGTCCGTTGTAATTACAACCTTGCTTACCATCAGGCTGATGAGAGCCAATATACTTTGTCTCTATAAATGAAACTCTCGTGCAAACTTTGGAATGAGCTTCCAGCCGCGGTGTTCCCTGATCGCTATGAAATGTCCTTTTTTAAACGAGGTAATCCGCATTAGGCAACCGTGTCGATTAAGCCTAATCCCATCATTTATTTATTTATTTTTAAGGGAAACAAACATTCTTTTGTAAACTTATAAATAACACAAATACTGATAGAACATGTAACAACAAAGTTTCCACAGATATTTAAAACGTGTTGCAAGTGGTCACAATAATATTATAATAGTAAGTACCTAGTTTATGTGGCTGACAAAATACTTTTCGAATAGTATACTAGCTAATGTTCGATTAGTATATGGGTACATAAATAGCAATGAAAGATGTTTAATATTACCAAATTCTAAATTGCGTTTACAATGTCCCTTCTAAATTGGGAAGGAGAACTAGAAAATATATCGATGTGAGAACAATTGGTAGATAGATAGATAGATAGATATACTTTATTGCACAAAAAAAAACAACTTTAAAATCTAGGCATTACAGAAACTTAATTGTACAATTTCGGCGGTCTTATCGCTGGAAGCGATTTCTACCAGACAACCTTCAGGCAAAGGACATTTGATAGTAGAGGAGGGGTAGGTGGTGCAATATTGAAAAAGGTGTTATATATTGGTATTATAGGACTTACACACACGAGATAGGAATTATATTACAAGCATAATTTGTTCGCGCTTTAGCATCATAATAGCAATGACTTGATTTCTATGATGGAGGCCTTTGCCCTGCAGTGGGGTAGGATATAGGCTAGGCCGAAAACTTTACTATACTCTTGCTTACCACCAGCTGATGAGAGCCAATATACTGTGCTATAAAATATATCGTGTGAACCATTGGTAGATAGATAGATAGAATAAGATATACTTTATTGGCACAAAAAAAAACAACTTAAAATCTAGGCATTACAGAAACTTAATTGTACAATTTCGGCGGTCTTATCGCTGGAAGCGATTTCTACCAGACACCTATCAGGCTAAAGGACATTGAATAGTAGAGGAGGGGTAAGGTGGTGCAATCTTGAAAAGGTGTATATATTGGTATTTATAGTACTTACACCAGCTAGATAGGGAATTATATTACACGCAGTAATTGTTCGCGGCTTTAGCATCAGAATAGCAATGACTTGATTTCTATGATGAGGCCTTTGCCCTGCAGTGTGGGTAGGATATAGGCCGAAACTTTACTATACTCGTGCTTACCACCAGGCTGAGAGAGCATTACTGTGGTCCTCTATCTTACTGATCTTTCTTATCTGTTTTAGGGGCCATTTTCATGGGGCACGTCGACCCTAAGGGATCTTTTTGTACCTTCCCCTTTCTTTTGCGCTCTTACTCACGAAAGATTCGTTTCATCAGCATCACGATGTCTTTCGGATTGAAGTGCCTGTAGTCTCCTGGTTTAGGATAAGCGTTACCTAGAAGACACATTCTGCCTCTGGCTAGTGAGTCGCATTCACATAAAAGATGTTCTATGGTTTCCGTCTCCTCCTTGCATGCTCTGCAGTCGCTGTTCGATGTCATGTTCATCTTCATCAGCATTTTGTTCGTTGCATAATGCCCTGTTAACGCTCCTATGAGCATCCTTGTCTGTTGTCTATTGCCTCCGAGAATATATTTCCTCCATATTTTTGTATTGTCTCCTATGAAGGCCTTTGAATGTTTCATTCCTAGTGTTTTCTTCCATTCCTTAGCTTGCTCTTCGCATACATATTGCCGGAAGGCCATACTGATGGTGCAGCTCGATAGTCCAACAAAAGGTTCCGGTCCAATGTATTTTGCTTTAGAGCCTTTTCTTGCTAGCTCATCTGCCTTTTCGTTTCCTGTGTAGCCCTCGTGACCCGGTATCCACAATAGCCTTACCTTGTTGTGTCGTCCTAAGCAGTTTAGGGTTTTGATGGCATCCCACACCAACTTAGATTCCACTTTCGGCTTGGCCAATGCCTTCAGTGCCGCTTGGCTGTCACTAAGAATGTATATAGTACGATTCTTTGCTTTAAGGTTTATATTCCTCCTTGTACATGTGATTATGGCATACGTTTCAGCTTGAAAAACTGTTGCCATTTCTCCCATACTTTGACTTTCTTCATAGTTTTGTCCGTAAACGCCTGCTCCAGTACCTGTCTCCATCTTGGAACCATCTGTGTACCAGATCAGACTGTCCTTTTCAGGTTTTGGTGGGTTCTTTTTCCACTCTTCCCTAGTTGGTATGATTATCTTGAAATCCTTTTGAAACCTATATCTGGGACATATCTTATCATATCCCATTTGGGTTATCCTGTTGAGATGAGGTGCCTCGTTCCATTTAGTGTGTCTGGTTCGAGGTTTGGTTTCGTCCCATATTCCTGCTATTTTTAGCCTTTGAGCAGCTTTCCTTGCCTCTGTTTCTAACACTATATGCAGTGGCGGAAGGTCTAGCAGGAGCTCTATTGCTGCAGTTGGAGTTGTTTTGAATGCTCCCGTGATTGCAAGACATGCCGTTCTCTGCATCTTTCCCAGTGTATTCCGGCAGGTCTTGAGCCTTGTTCTGTACCACCATGCAATGCTACCATAAGTCAGTATTGGTCTGACCATCATCGTGTATATCCATCTTAATATCTTCGGCTTTAGTCCCCATGTTTTTCCATAGGTTGTCCGACACATATTGAACACCCTTAGAGCTTTTTTAATGGCGTTGTCCATGTGGCTGCTCCAATTCAGTTCTTTATCTAGGATCACACCTAGATACTTAACTTCTTTCGAACTATGAAGTTGTGTTCCATATAGAGTTGGTGTTTTGAGACCCTCCATTTTTTTCCTTCTCGTAAACGGAACTAGCGTGGTTTTCTCTGGATTCACCGATAGGTGATTTTTTTTGCACCATTCTTCGAGAATCCTCATTGCGTTTTGCGATAGTTCCGATACCGTACTGGGAAATTTCCCATTTATCATGATGACCAGATCATCTGCGTATCCAACTGTGAACAGCGGACCTTCATTGAGTTTTTTGATTAGTGTGTCCACAACCAAGCTCCAGAGTAAGGGGGATAGGACTCCCCCTTGGGGGCATCCTCTTGTGGTCTTCACTACTAATTTCTCACCTTGTAGTTCTGAATGGATTATTCTACCTCTAAGCATGCAGTCTATCCACCTGCAGATAGTCTCCGTTATGCCATGTATTTTTGCTGCATTTCTTATAGACTCAAAGGTTGTGCGGTCGAAGGCCCCTTCTATATCAACAAAAATACTCAGACACAATTCCTTTGATTCCAGTGCGGCCTCTGCCCTACTCACTACGTGGTGTAATGCTGTTTCTGTTGACTTTCCCGGCGGCTGATATGCACATTGCAGTTCATGCAGCGGAAACTTCCTTAAGGGGCCATCCCTTATATGTTTGTCAATCATCTTCTCCAATGCCTTTAGCAGAAAGGATTGAAGACTGATCGGCCTGAACGCCTTTGGTTCCTCGTAGTTCGGTTTTCCTGGTTTTGGTATATATATTACCTTTACATGTCTCCACCTTTTGGGTATGTATCCTAATGCTACGCATGCTCTGTATAGCCTACATAAGTGTGGGTTTAGAATAGCAATCCCATGTTGTAGCACGATAGGATATATTCCGTCTGGTCCAGGTGCTTTAAAAGGTTGAAAGCTCTTTAGCGCCCAGCTGACTTTGCTTTCGTCTACTACATTTTTCGCTGTGAGCCAATCGCTCTTAGCCGTTTTCCTATTTTGGTCTTCTATGCTGATAGCATCCTCTGTCCCTTGCAAGACCTCTGAGCCGGGGAAATGGATATTCGTCATTATCCTTAGGGTTTCTTTCCCAGCATCTGTGCTTTCCCCATTTGCTTTTTTCACCGTTACTAGTGGAATAGCTTTAGAAATGGAGATTGCCTTTGTAAGCCTCATCCCCTCTGGGATTGAGCATATCTTTTCACAGTGCGTTCTCCAAGCTTTTCTTTTGGCTTTACGAACCGCACTGCTGTAACGCGTTAGTGCTTTTTTGTACTGTGTGAAGTCGTTCTTGCTCTTAGCCTCATTGAACGCCCTCCTTGTTTCTTTTCTAATTTGAGCCACCTCCTGGGTCCACCATGGTAGCCTCTTGCCAATCACTTTGCCTTCTGGGCAGTTATCCTGCCACGTCATAGCTAACGCATTTGATATCCTGTCAGCTTCTAGCTCAATATCTATTATTGTATTTAGATTGCTTTCAGGTTTTCCTAGTACTGATCTTAAGTCCGTTTTGAAATCCTCCCAGTTTGTGTTCCTAGGATTCTTCCTTGGTACAGTTGCAAAGGTTTTGTCTGTTCTGTACCTGAAACATATGTAGTTGTGATCCGAAAGTGAGACCTCATCTGATACATGCCAATTTTCAATATTTGACAACGCTCTCGCATTGGCCAGCGTCAGGTCTAAGACTTGTGACCTCTGGGCATTGAAGAAAGTTGCCTTATTGCCTTTATTTATGATATGTAAAGGAGAGCTTACCAGATAGTCAAATAATTTTTCCCCTCTTCTGTTGATGTCTGAGCTCCCCCAGACTACATGATGTGCGTTGGCGTCGCACCCGATTACGAGCTCCCAGTTCTCCCGGCTGCCTTGACCTACCAGGTCCTGTAGCTCCTGTGACGCGGGTTCCGCCTCTTCGTAGGGAAGGTAAGCTGATGCTAATACAAACTTCTGCCCCTCTTCCCCTCTGTCCCCCCCCTCCTTCTGGATTCTGACGACTGTCAGATCCCTGTAACAGAAATTCATTAGAGGCACCGCATTTATTCCATCTCTGACATATATGCAGGTCCTCATGTTATTCATTGAAAAATTATGGTACACAGTACCACCAACTCCATGTAGCCCTTTAATTTCACTCTTATATAAATAAGGTTCTTGTATTAGGGCAATGTCATACTTTCGCCTTTGGAGCTCGCGAGCCAGGAGGGCAGTCGCTGCTCTACAGTGATGTAGGTTAATCTGTACTAACCGTAGCTCCATGGTGTATTTTTACTCCGAGAGCAGCCTCTCCTCTTCCATTGGCGATGGAGAGGTGATGCCCAAGTGGAGCGAGTCGATCGCCCCCACCACATCTTCTGACCTGGGAGAACATCCCGCATCTCGCCGAGAGGCAAGCGCGGGTGTCTCGACCAGGTCCCGTTCGACGGTCGGCCCCCCCATGCCCATCCTTGCAGTCTCTGCCCTCCCTTCCTCTACATCATCCAGGAGATCTTCCACCTCCTCATCATCCCCCTTTCTATCCACCTCCTCAAGGAGTTTGAAGAGGCAGGCGGAGATTCCCAGATTGATGTAGAAATCCCTTTCTTTGATGAGGTCCGCTGATGCCCCATCCATCATCACGATCCGACGGGTAGTGGTCCCTTCCACCTTGGTGTCCACTATCCGCCAGTTCGCCGTCCGGAGTCCCGGCACGCTCTTCTGCATCATCCCTAATAGCCTGGAAACCTCGATCGTGGTGGATCGAGTCTTCCAGGCCATCTTAATGGGTCGAGGCAGATCCCGTGCGGACACCACCTTCAGCTTTGTCCCCTTGACGGTCTTCTCGTCGAGGACCCCTCGTAGCCACTGCGCAGATTGCTCTCCGTCGCATCTGACATAGATAATGCCCGATGTTACGGAGCCCAAGTGCGTTTCAGGGGGAGGTCCTGGAATTTTCTCCAGCTCATCAAATATGAGGTGCTGGAGATCATCATATATAGCCTCCTCGAGCATTGTTGCCGGATAGTTGTAGGCGGTGATGGCCATTTTAACGGTCCCCAGTGCTCGCGCATACGACCCGGAAGTCCTTATGCGCTTAGCACTGGTTTCCTTTTGGCTGTCCCCACTTACTTCTCTCCCTCTCTTCTGACGTTCGCCTGAGGGGATATCCTCAGCCTGCTGTCTCTGCAGCTGAGTATTTCTCCTCTGGGCTCCTGTCCTCTTCTTTCCTCCCCCAGCCCCTTCAGTCTCTCCCCTTGAGGGGTCGTCAGTCCGGTCACCTTTTGGATCCCGGTTTGAAGTCCCCCCAGAACTGCGAGACGTCCCGGGAACAGGTTCGGTTGGTCCCACGGCAGCAGGCAAACGTTCTCCCCCTCGGGGATCCCCACATACTGGTCCCTCGGGGCCTGGCGTCTTTTGGACACCGGCCCAACTCGGTCCCGACGTCGTGGTTGCTCCTCGAGGGCGAGTCTTACCCTTGGTAAGGTCAAGGCCTCTCTCACCAGGCGGGCCATCAGCCTTTCGGTTGAAGTCCCATCCTGGTGGGATTGGCCTCTTTCCTTGACCAGGGAATTGTTTGTCCGCAACCTTCCCCCCTTTATGACCTGAGGCCCTACTAGACTCTACTGTTCGCCATCCTCCACCAGTCAGCTCGGAGCCCGGGTTGGACCCTTCCTCAACTGGCCTCAGATTGGCCACGCTGTCGTCATTTTTGACGGTCCTCCAACCTGGAGTCCCTGTCCTTTCTGTCTCTGCCGAGACCGCAGGCTTCTTAGCTTTCGCACCACCGCCGCTAGTGGTCCCTACTCCTACCACTTCTCGCAAAATTTTGCCCCCCCCAGAATACGAGGGGCAGCCTGAGCTTAGCTCAGGGGAGGATTCTCCGGCACCACCGGTACCTCCCTGGGGTAATTTACTTTTTAACTTTGCGTCCATGATTATTTTTTTTTTTTTCCTTGTGTCGTCTACTGCTAGACTCGCCCCTAGCCACGCATCCTTTGGCCCGACCAGCCTTGGATTGGCGGATTTGGCAAGGATAGGGATTTAGGTTAGGACGGTATGGGGGTGTTTGGATGGATTGTAGGCTAGGACCTTTTGGGTTTTAGGATCAATTATGATACTACTGTCTCAGGATTCTGGGGGTGAGACAGGAGTGGCTCGAGGTTGTCGGGTTCGCGTACCCGTACACTGTCCACAGCTGCCGGACAGGCAACTGCTTCCAGTGCCCCCTGACAGTAGCGCACGGTGGTTTCTGTTACGTCTATTTCTGTGAAGTGAACTAGACCAAAAACAGGGCCGACAACCTCGAGAAGGTTAGTCCACCGCACTTGCCTTGAGGATCAATCACGACTGTTGCGCTTCCCCCAAGACCACGCCACCTTAGCTCCCCAAAAAGAAGAGCTAAGGTAGGCCTGTACCTATACTATGCAAGCAAGCAGAGAGACAAAGCAAAGCAAGCGAGCCTATAAACAGTTAAAGCATAGAAACAGACCCGCCCCTACTGTGCCTCTATAAAAAAAAACGCTTTTATGTTACTGATGAACTATGTTGTGCCACTAGTGGCAGCCCCCCGCGCCACTCGCGCCAGCTCGCGCGCCAAGCCCGACTCCGACGAACTACCGCCGCCCGCGCCCAGGCCCAAACGGACACGCGCTAAAAAGGTAAGCTATACAAAAGTGACTGAAGTTGACTGACCGGATGGCGCAATTGGTAGTGACCCTGCCTCTTACGCCAAAGGTCGTGGGTTCGATCCCCACCCTGGACAAACATTCGTGCGATGAACACTTGTGTTTGTTCGGTGTCTGGGTGTAATATATGTATTTAAGTATATATTTGTGTTCCTCTGTTGTCTGATATCTGTAACACAAGTGCTTAAGCTACTTAGTACGGAATCAGGTCAACGTATGAGATGTTGTGAGAAAAAAAAAAAAAAAAAAAGTAACATCACACGAATATCATCCCTTCCTGGTGAATATTCCTCGATTGTAGGCATGTCGATTTAAAATCGATTAATCGAAAAATCGATTACTTAGAGTAATATAATCGATTTTTCAGATCGATTTTGAACCCTACGTCGATTCAATGAATCGATTCATAAACCTCCCGAATCGGACCGACCCATTCAAAGAACGAGTGATGATAATCTTCCTCGTTTTTTTAATTTGTTACTGTTGTCGGACGCAAAAGCAACTTATTTGGTCAATAATTTGAACGCGTCATAGAGTTAATATTTATGAACGCTTCCGAAGGTGGCATTACTTGAGTTAAAAAAAAACATTTTATTTTTCTATCCGGCTGTCCAAGTTGTCAAACCTAACCTAGTGTTTTATTTATCAAAAATATACTGTGGATAAATATTATTTCTACTGTAAAAAATTATAGTAATGAAATAAATATTAACGTGTTCATATAGCATTTATTTTAATAAAAAAAATAGTAAGTGATTAGATTGATTGTAATCAATTTATTGAGAATCTTTATTAGGCTTTTAGTCATGTTTGAAATTGGCTCGATTAATCGAAAATCGATCTTTTAATGCTCGATTTAAACAAGAATCGACTCTAGCCGATATGGCCGATTTGAATCGATTCGGAGATCGATATTTTTTTTAAATGAATCGACATGCCTACTCGATTGCGTACAAAGCGCTTTTCCTCCTCGTTCGAGATGCGCACAGCCAAGGAGTGGAACTCCATGCCAGCGTCTATTTTTTCCAGTGAATACAACCCCAATATTTTCAAAGCTGTCAATAGGCGACTTTTGGGTAAGCTCGCTCCATCGTAGGTTTCCTCTTAAATCTAGAGTTCAGTGTGAAGCCAAGAGAAAGCCCTTCAATAATAATACATAAGAAATGTAAATCCTGGTGTACCGTTTATAAATAAATAAATAAAAAAGACGTAATGCTTATATTAACATTGCATTGCACTACATTGGCTCCGTTGGTCTAATGGTTTAAGTACCAGGTCGTGATCTCTAGGTCCTGTATCTGATTCCCCGAGAAAGGTATGTTTCGAACTTTTCGAACATAGCTCGGGATTGTGATCATCACCAATCCGCATTAGACCAGCATGGTGATTAAGCCTAATCCCATCATAGTAGCAGTGACTTGATTTCTATGATGGAGGCCTTTTCCTGCCCTGCAGTGGGATAGGATATACAACCTGTGCGGATAAAGAATGGGATCAGAAATGGCGGCGCATCTATTCACTTCGCTCGCACACCCACGAGTGCGAGTATTAGACGCATATAGTGTGCGAGCGAGAAATGAATAGATGCGGCGCCATTTCTGATCCCATTCTTTATCCGCACAGTTAGTACTGATACTTCACTATACTGGCCAACAAAATACCATAATAGTAAATGTTGAGAAATTCTTAGCGTCAGCCCGAAATCTAGAAGTTGGTATTATTTATCCACCCGGAAAACTTAGCCGGTTTTCCGGGTGGATAAATAATGCCGTTGGTCCTGCGATACCTCTTCGGCAGTATCCATCACTTAAAAGTTCAAGAGACCAAGTCTTGAACTTTTGATTTAAGAGCCCTCTTACGGGATCAGCGGCGCGGCCACAGAATGTTTTATTGGTTCTAACAAATTACAATATACAATAAATGAAAAAGTGATAACAAGAAATTTTAAATAAAAAAATACCATTTGTAACACAGTTTATGCAATAAATGATTCTGAATTTCTGATTCTGATAACTAAGTCACATTAATTCTCGTTTACAGAAAGTATCAGAAGCCAATGTTGACAATGAGAAGGATATTCCATCATCACAGGAGAGTGCGCCAGGTAAATGTTTTATTATTAAACCCTTAAATAATCTAACACTCCCTGTTTCTTTGACAGACAGCCACTTGTTAAAAGCAAAATATCCTATCTTGAAATAATAATTATAAAGAGACTGTAAAATGAAATTAAAAGACATCTAATTCAATATAGAGATAGGACATGAAGATAAAGATAAAAAAATCTTTATTCAATTTAGGTCCATACAGAACACTTATGAATGTCAATATAGGTACACATTTATCATCTAGGTGGTACGGAATGTCGATTTCTACTGAGAAGACACCAGCAAGAACTCAGTAGTTACTATTTTCAATTATTGATGATGTTACAGAGTTTCAATTGAGAAATAAAATTACAGTCATCAAAGTTAACAGACTACTATGAATAACAACTCACAAGACTAATCGATTAACACGACCACGAATCCTTATTATTTAAATAGTCTTATTTTTGAAAACTGCAGCAAAGTCTTAACCAATCACAACGCTCCATTTACGCGCGCCAAAAATTACGATTTCTTATTGGTTGATGCGTCAGCGCCATGTTCGGTGCGAGTGAGGTTAAGAGAGAGATAGCATTCCTCTCTGGATTTATTGTATTTAATCTTAACGTAACGCAATAAAGTCTGTATTTCAACTGCTTTCGTAATCGTAATCAATCGGATTTAACTTGCTCTTCTGCGTAGACGAATTTTGCCGATGTAACTTATAAACGTGGTACAGCTGTACACTATAGTACATATTAGCATTGCCAGTTTAAACAGTCGATGTTTAAAATTATCTACATATTTTATTTTTCCAGCATCTCCTGCTGAAAAGCCGCGACCTAAGAGAACAAGAAGAGGTAAAGCAGCGTGAGTATTAAATTTTATTACTGTACTAACACTTTTATTAACCTTCATTATGAATTTTTAGGTATAGCACTTTTTTGCATTTTTTTTTTTTGTCAATTGGCTAACGCTTGACCACAATCGCACCTGATGGAAGGCGACGACCAGGTCTAGAAGGTTTACGCGTTTGCCTAAAAGATGCATTTTCACTCTTGCCTTAAAAATGTCCAGATTGTAGTGGTCAGGAAAAACAGACCTCGGCAGAGAGTTCCATTACATAGCCGTCCGCATTATAAATGTGGAAGCAAATCGCTTCGTGCGGATAAGGGGTAGTTTTACCACATAAGAATGAAAACCCTCGCCACGCCTTGTCGTCCGGTGATGGAAATAGGCTGGGGGGGATCAAATTAATAATGCACTTGAAAATTTTTCGACAGTTCGGGTGGGACTCGAACCCATATATTGGTGTAACTATGGTCGGCTCAAGGCAAAGCAAGCACTTGCATAATTCGTCGACTTACCAAAGTCTCCGGTAGCTTAGTCAGATTAAGCAGTTGTAAAGTATCAGCCTATAAACTGTCCCACTGCAGGGCAAAGGCCTCCTTCATAGAAATCAAGTTATCGCTACTATGATGGGATTAGCCTTGAATCCCCGC
>JADPWL010000385.1:0-14891 GCA_019059595.1 Marasmia exigua
ACGTCCCGCCGTCCCGCTCCACGTCCCGCTGCGCGCGACCGACGCCCGCCCACTCCGTGGCGTGGCGTTTAGTACGTTGTTGTAAACACACTTATATAATTATTGTTCTGGAACGGGATTCCCTGTCCTCCGTGGCTGGCACCGACTCCAAAAATAACTGATTTTAAAATGTAAATAGTATGCATAAGTATTAATAATTTCGTTGATTTTCCTTTAGTGTTCTTTGGCTTGTAATTAAAATATTATTTTAAACTTTTTAGTTCAATTCTATATATTGTTAGTGTAGTCTTGAAGTCGGTTTTTATTTTTTTTCAAAAATTAATTTTTTATGTTTTTGCATTATGTTGTTAAAGTGATGATTTACATAGAATGATCCGCGAATATGATAATAATCAACGTTTACAATAAAACACTATTTTAAACTTTACCTGAATAAAGTGGTAAGAAGTTCTTACTCACAGTACTTTATACAAAGAATATAACGAATACTGTCGCTAGGCTTCGCTGCGCTGGGAGTAATGATAGAAAGCAGCAGAGAATAAAGTGGTTATGTCATCTGCGACAAATAAAATATATATTTTTTACGGCATTACATATTTTTGAGTTTTTTTCTATGAATTTACAATGATATTATCTTGGTTTTTCAATAATATGTAAAGTAATTACTCTTCTTTTATTTACAGTTAAAAGTATGTATTTGAGACTAATAGTTTCAGAGATATTAAACGATTTTGGTTTTTTGCTTCTCCTGAAAAATTGCAATTCTGCGAAAACCACTTTATTCGCCGGGGGGTGCGAATGTCATCGTAAGGAAACCTACTATTGGTCGAGCAAATGTGGCTAAAGGTCCGTACTCACAAACAAGACATACTAATAGTAGCTGCCTATAGACCGCCATGGCAAGATGTAGATGAGTTCATAGATGCTATAGCAGAGTCCATCGCCACCCTGGCAAGTTCTGATGGGATCATTTTTATTGGCAACCTTAACATAAACATGTTAGAGCCTAACAGCAGCAAAACAAAATTCCTTCAGGACTTTCTACACAGTGTCAACCTAATGCAGGTGCTTGATAAACCTACTCACTATACCAATCAGAGTTATAGTGCAGATTTAATCTTGGTTACACAAACATGGTGTGGTTGGTTTAGTTCCACTGCCTAAAGGTTGCGAAGATCAGAGGGCAGTTCATCATCATCATCATCATTTCAGCCAAAAGACGTCCACTGCTGGACATAAGCCTCCCCCAATGTTCTCCTCACACTTGGTCCACCTTGTGGGGGGCCTGTCATGGCTGAGTGGACGAGTGAGTGAGAGGGTAGTTACTTCATTGTAATTACCAGACTCCCCAAATCCTCAAACCGAGAATAACACACGGAGCTTATTATTTACTCATCCTTATTCCCAGAACGTTACAGATCACGTATCATCAACCTTATTATTATGTTCCTTCAGAATGGATGGTTCGAATTTCGCACCAAGACTCGTGTTAAAGCAACTGTGAAATATATTATTTAATTTCTCCGTCATGCATTATGCATGTTTGTAAATATTCGTTTGTTTGGGCATAAATAATTCATCGCCCTTCTGTGGAGCCGGGTCTGGTGCTTTTATCCGATCGCTGCCACTGATTTCCATATGTCAATTTCAGTCAGTGATTTGGATTCTCCAATCGATTATACGGTGGCAAATCTCAACAATGAGAGTATGAAACACCAGTGCATTCTCTATTTTTTTTAACTCCTATTTAGGTGGGGCACCATAGTTATACGACAGAAAAAGGATCGGGCGAAGGATCAACGTGCTTTTTTAGGCACGGTGGCACCCGTCCGAAAAACTTCCAGACTTTTCTTGCAGACTGAGAATTTTCTTTGCAGAAAAACTCAGGGACAATTTTTTGACCTGACCACTTGCTCTTATGTGCAGGGCCCTAGCCAGCCCTACAGCTCTAGTTAAATACGGAAATGAGATCGGTGTTTATTTATTTGTAACACCCAGAAAATTATGTCGAAGATATGACTTATTTTTCACATTGTAAATTACTTATTATTGACCCTTGATTTTAGAGTAAGATAAAAAGATACTCAATTAATTCATTCTCTAACTCATAAGATTGTCAATTAATTCATTTTATTTTGTTACAGGTAAATTATCAACTACCTACTAATGTAAAGTTAGTTGTTGTTATCATCGATTTTGTTTCTGGTAAGTGGAAATAAATAATTGGTAATTGGTCATCTTTTATAATCATTATGAAATTTCCAAGAGTTAAATAAACATTATTACGACTTTCCCAAAAAATTCTCATTGGCAAATCCTTTGGAAAAAATGTATTGCAGCTACATTCATTACGCTGTCCTTTTTTAATTTATTATCCGCATACAAAAACTTTCAACAAACAATCACATGAATGGCAGTGTGTAAACCATTGAGGTTTGTTTACAATGTGGGGTTTTCGTCAGCTTAATAATTCTCTTACCAAATACAATAATAATAAATGAGGTATATTAACCGACTTTAAAAAAAGAGATTCTTAATTCGACATGTCCATATATGTAATATATAAAGGTGTTACGACTTCCGTAACACCTTTACTTGAGTGTACTGTTATAAAATGTCATTTGAGGTGGATAAAATGTTTCAAATTAAATGTCAACAACATTTCGAGTGTATACATGTAAGAAAAGTATTTAATATTTATATTTGTAATATCGCTGTTAATTTTGATATCCGTAACACAGGTGCTTAAGCTACCTTATTTTGCAGTCGATCAATGTACATACATATGTGTATCATACATATGTGATGTTGTTAAATATTATTATTAATATCATTATGTTTGTCAGTCGTTCATAACCGCGTGCAATTATGTCCCAAGCTTTTGGAAGGCGTGTGTGGGGTCGAAGCTAACACGTAGAGGCCCGTTCAATTGACAACTTTACTCGTATGTGGTGTGACACCAGCCAGCGACTATCTCTGTTTACACTATGGAAGTGAAGCCAAATTCAGTCTCTGGTTCATGTAAGACTTATTGAAAAAAATGGTACTAGACAAATTTGGCTATTGAGTTGAGGTTTTAGTGGACTGGGTATCTAGTTCTATGGAGCCACTGTGGTACCTACCCAATTAAGATTAAAATTTATATTATCCCTTTTGACGTAGCTTTAACATTTGTAGGTCGAGCCATGTAACCTACAAATGAGAAAATAATAAATAAATAAACTCAGTTCCCTCATTACCAATTGCAGACTTAGGAAGGTCCCGGGTATGCATAAGGCGTATTCCCCAGTGTCGAGGACTAAAACTTCGATGCGTGAAGCCTCTTTTGTTCATTTTTATGGCGCGAAGAAAACTTTATTCTTTATTTAAATATCGGCGCTCATTTGTTTTTATATGTCACTAATTTTCTCACCTTTGGACAAAGAGCGTACTTTTGTAATGTTTACGCATTAAATAATTATTTTTATACAATTTTACATTGTCCGTTATTTACGAATACCGAATATACGTTCCTAAATCCCGCCGGCAGAGGCCTGCCGGTACACCCAGCGACAAAAAAAAAGAAGAAAAAAAGGATACTCCTGAAACAAAACTCGTGCTAGCCCGTTTTAACATTGCGTGTTGGAACGGAATGACATGAACTTTAGTACGGTAATAACTTTAGATCGTGATTTGTACTAAGGTGGGGTAAGTACTACAGCGCTGATGTCAGCGCTGTACTCACCGAGTTAAACTATTTAGTTTCCCATTAGTGTTTGAACTGGAGTAAAACTCGCTAACTATACGTAAATCAATGAGATAGCCAACTTTCTCACTAGCGAAACTTTTAAGGATATAACTTTAAGTACGCTACTAAAAGAACCGAAGTACCGTCATTACGTAATCTTATCACCGAAACTAATTCCGTGATCATTCGGAGTTACTCTAGCAGTAACTTGGACAGCCTGAGGGTTCCGGTAACACAGTGTAATAGAGACAGCGAGACGTTTTTATTTTTTTTTTCTCTATCTTTCTTCAACACCCCTCTTGTTGTCTCGTAGGAATCTAGCAATATGACCGCTTAAATTGTACACGTATATTATATGGAGGATGGGTATACGTACGTATATATATGGAGCCCAGTCTGAAGTGATAAAGCAACCCAGCAAGCATGAAGTTGTACACCACATCGAGACTACGGGCCCACCTCTATTCGCGCGCCCGTTATAAATATATAAAAAAATCACAACATCACAAATTACATTGATCTGACTCCGAGATAGGTAGCTCAAGCACCAGTTACGCATATCAGAACCAACAGCAGAATTAAAAAAAATCTTTAGTAAATACTACAAACACCCAGACCAATACAAACAGACATGTTTATGCGTATGTCTGTTTGTATTGGTCTAGATATTTGCTTGTGTTGTTGGATGTAATGTCAGGTATAATTTTAAAAACTTTGGTAGTCAAGTGATCTGCGAATTCTGTCCAGACCACTCCAACGCAATCAGGGGTTTCAAAGCTCTATAAGTCCAAAGAAAATTATCCACTTGGCAAGTGACAACTTATTTGAGTCACAAAAGCAGTTACTGAATTGAAAGTATTGAAAGTAATTACGAAATTCCATTATTGGTATATATATGTAAAGAAATTCGATACCTCCATTAAATAGTGGATATCGTCTTCCTTTGATTTGTCTATGCCGCCTAGAGGTTTTAAGAAAAGTCACTGTCATGTTGTCAAATTAAATGAGACAACGGATTTTTATTAATGCTACGTAAAATTACATAAGAGAATAAAAAGATATTTATAATGTAAATCTAAAGAAACAACATCCTGGAATAAGAGCTTTAAATGTTGTTTCTTTGATTTCAGGTATGTAAGGAATTTATCTGTTTTTTTATAGGCTGAACTAAGTGAAGTTTAGAACTCTGTGTAAAATAATAAAACTTTGATTTCAGAGAAACAATACGCTTTTATTTCGGCATTGCATAGAAATTAATAGGATCATTATAAAACAACATTTTTGCAAATATTTCAAGATGGAAAAATTAAGGTTTGATTTCGAAGTAAGACCCACGTCTGATGGGAAATCTAATGTGATTTGCATAACATCTATTGCGACGACTACTGGACAATGTTTTAAAATACCAAGTGAGCTTCAATCTGCAAACCTACATGAAGAAATAACAAAAACTTCTAATTATACCAAAATTAAAAAGTCACTTTTAAAGAGATATCAATCAAGGAGGATATGGATTAAGTTGACAGATGTTATATCAAAAATTTATCTAGATGATGAGCAAAACTTGCAGTTCAATGATACCTACCTTGAAGAAATTGAAGAAGAGATTAAGGATGCTGTGTCCACACCTGGCAGTTCGGCTCAGACTCTGAGCAAGTTATTGCAAAAAATACTCGAAGAAAAAGAAAACAAATCGGAAACTCAAGATTTAGGGAAAATAGCAAAAGATTTCATGATTGAACGTTTCACGGGCAGGAACTCGAATGCCTGCCAGTGGATGAAGATTTTCAATAAAGAATGTGAACGTTTTAGAATTACTGAAGATAGAAAAAAGATTGAAATTTTGAAAAATTTTTTAGAATATCCTGGTATGGATTGGTATAGTTGTATGTTAATCAAAAACACAGTGGAATCCGAGTGGGACATGTGGGAAAAAAACTTCTGTGAGACATTTGCAAACAAGGGATGGTCCCCCTCTAGGTATGCTCTTGCTTTTAAATATCGCACTGGTTCTTTTCTTGATTACGCTTTAAAGAAAGAAAAATTGCTACTAGAAGTGAGAAAGTCCATTGATACTGGGACACTTATCGATCTCATAGCATTTGGCTTACCTAACTATGTAGCTGACAAAATTGATAGAGGATGTTTACAAGACACTAAGGATCTTTATAACGAACTAGGTAAACTAGAGCATCTAATTGGAAAAAATAAATATGAAGGCAAATATATAAGTTCTGAAAATAAAACAAAAAAATACGAAGAAAAGCAACCATGCCAAAATTGTATTAAAGAAAAAAAGGGAAAACGATTTCACCCTGAAGAAAATTGTTGGTTTAAAGAAAAGACACAGAGAACAGGGGTGAGAACTGTTAATCATTCTGAGCTAGAGGTTGAATTGAATGAGACGAATCCAAAAAACTAGAAGTACCACCATTAATAAGAATAAATTTACTTTTAAATGACACTTTGCAAGTTTCTGGAGTCTATGACTCAGGTTCAAATGTGTCGCTCATAAATGTCAAATTATTAAAAATTAAAGAGAAGGATGATAAGAGAATCATGCAAGTAGTAAATTTAAAGACTATTAATGGTGATAAAGAAATAAAGGGTATAGTAACGTTGAAAATGAAAATCTATGATATAGAAGAAGTTATGGATATTTTTATAGTAGACAACGAGAACTTCAATTACGATTTTCTAATTGGTCTCGATTGTATAAAGAAATTTAGATTAACGCAGAATGAGGAACTGAAAATTATACAATCCTTAAATCCCAAAGAAGGTGAAGAAATCTCATGTGACGGAGAATTTAAGAAAAATAATTATTTAGAAAATAATATGTCTAACACAACAAATGTCAATATTCCTGATATACTAGATGACAAGAATAAAAGAGAAGTCGGATTTACAGCAAAATATGAAGTTAATTTTAATGAACACATGGACCCAACAAAATTTGAAATGACAATAAACCACTTAGATACGATTCAGCAGGCGAAAATTAACAAATTAGTAAAAAAGTACAAACCCGTATTTGCCAACGATAAGTATGACATCGGCTCTGTTCGAGATTATGAAGCGCATATTGATTTGATGGTAGATAAATATTGTTGCAAACGTCCCTATCGATGCAATTCTGAGGATAGAAAGGAAATAGAAAGTCAAATATCAAAACTGCTGGAGAAAAATCTGATCGAGGAATCTTATAGTCCGTTTGCTGCGCCAGTGACGCTAGCATATAAGAAAGAAGATAATAAAAAGACTCGGCTATGTGTAGATTTCCGAGAGTTGAATAAAATTGTTGTCCCTCAATCTCAACCGTTTCCATTGATTGAAGACTTGATGGTGAAAACGGTAAACTGTAAATATTTTTCTACTTTAGATGTTAATTCAGCATTTTGGTCAATCCCTTTAAAAATTCAAGATCGACACAAGACTGCATTTGTGACTCAGGAGGGACACTTCCAGTGGACATGTCTCCCATTTGGACTAAAGACTGCTTCAGCAATTTTTCAACGAATACTGAGCAACATCATTAGAAAACATAGATTGTCTGATTTTGCAGTAAATTTTATTGACGATATTTTGATTTTTTCGAGAACTTTTGAGGAACATATAGAACATCTATCAAAATTGTTAGAAGCAATACTTGCAGAGGGATTTCGACTAAAATTTTCTAAGTGTTCTTTCGCAAGAAGTCATGCAAAGTATTTAGGTCACACAATAGAACACAATTCAGTCAAACCTCTAAAAGATTACTTAACAGCAATAAAGAACTTTCCAATACCAGAGACCAGGAAGAATGTACGCCAGTTTCTTGGAAAAGTCAATTTTCATCATAAATTTATACCTCATAGTGCAATCATGCTGGATCCATTACACAATCTATTGCGAAAGGACGTAAAATTCATATGGACATCAGAATGCCAGCAATCATTTGATAAAATGAAAAATATTCTTTGCTCAGAACCGATTTTGAAAATTTTCGATGCGCAGCTACCAGTACACATTTTCACAGATGCGAGTATCAAGGGAGTGGGAGCTGTTTTAAAACAAGAGGATGAAAATGGTGAAAAGAAGCCAGTTGCATATTTTTCAAAAAAATTAACTGAATCGCAGAAAAAGAAGAAAGCTATTTACCTAGAATGTCTGGCAATAAAGGAAGCTGTCAAATATTGGCAGCACTGGCTAATGGGAAGAGACTTTATTGTGTACTCAGACCATAAACCTTTAGAAAATATGAACATAAAGGCAAGAACAGATGAAGAGCTTGGTGATCTAACATATTATTTATCTCAATATAATTTTAAAATAATATATAACCCCGGGACATCTAATCAAGAGGCGGACTGTCTAAGCAGAAATCCTGTTCTGGATCCTTGTGAAGATGATGATGATTTTTTGAAAATGGTAAATTTAATCAACCTACAAGGTATTCGAGACGACCAAAACAAAAATACCAATTTACAAAAAGAAAAACACAAGCTTATTTTGGAAAATGAAATCTACTACAAAAAGCATAAAAGAAGAAAGAAAATTATATTGTCGGAAGAATTAAGCAAAAGTTTGATTAAAGATGTTCACAATTCTTACTGTCACCTTGGACAAACACAGATGAAAAATAAAATAATGCCGTTTTATACAGCAAGGAATATCATGACAAATATTAAACAAATTTGTGAGGAGTGTGCAGTTTGTATAAGGAACAAATCTAGGAGAAGGTCTAAATATGGCTTAATGTCACATTTAGGTCCAGCAAGACGCCCATTTGAGATTGTTTCTATTGACACTATTGGTGGTTTCGGAGGATCACGGTCAACAAAAAAATACCTTCATCTTTTGGTGGATCACTTTACCAGATATGCTTATATTCTAACATCAAGATTTCAAAGCTCGAATGATTTCATAAAACTTGTTAGAAATGTAACAAAAAGTTATAATATATGTATGATATTAACAGACCAATATCCGGGAATAAATTCCAAAGAATTTAAACAATTTTTAAACAATAATAACATACAAATAATTTTCACTTCTGTGGATGCACCATTTTCTAATGGAATTAACGAAAGGTTAAACCAGACTTTGGTCAATAAAATTAGATGTTCACTAAATGAAAGTGACAAGAAGATTGCATGGACAACTATTGCTCATAGGTGTGTTGAGAAATATAATGAGACTGAACACACAATAACAAAGTTTGCTCCAAAGTACCTTTTGGAAGGAGAAAATGTGAATATTTTACCACCAGAATTAAACTCAAGATGTTCAGAAGAAGACCTGAAGAGAGATAGAAAACTAGCATTTATGAACACGATTAAATCCCACGAATATAACAAGAGTATTTACGACTCACATAGGAAAGAATATAATTTTGAAGAAGGAGACATGGTATACGTGGAGAATGGAAATAAATTGAATAGGAAGAAGATGGATGAATTGAGGATTGGACCATACAAAATCTTGAAGAAGATTTCCAATTCCATCTATGAAGTGGATGCTGGTCATAGAAAGGTGGAATCAAATTTCTACCACATTACCAAACTTTCACCAGTATCCGTTGGTAAATGACCTAACAATTACATGCATATATTCTACATGTAATTGTTTTCTTAGGGGGGGAGATGTAAAGAAATTCGATACCTCCATTAAATAGTGGATATCGTCTTCCTTTGATTTGTCTATGCCGCCTAGAGGTTTTAAGAAAAGTCACTGTCATGTTGTCAAATTAAATGAGACAACGGATTTTTATTAATGCTACAGTAAAATTACATAAGAGAATAAAAAGATATTTATAATGTAAATCTAAAGAAACAACATCCTGGAATAAGAGCTTTAAATGTTGTTTCTTTGATTTCAGGTATGTAAGGAATTTATCTGTTTTTTTATAGGCTGAACTAAGTGAAGTTTAGAACTCTGTGTAAAATAATAAAACTTTGATTTCAGAGAAACAATACGCTTTTATTTCGGCATTGCATAGAAATTAATAGGATCATTATATATATAAATAATAATTGTGTGTCACCCTAAACTACTCAATATAACATCTTTATACACTAGTAACAGCCAGTAGTAAACTAAAAAAAAAACAAAAAAAAAACAAACATTTAAAAAACTAAAGCAAATAAAAGGTTTCGAATTAGTATCATCATCATGATGAACAGCCAGTAGATACTAATTCGAAACCTTTTATTTGCTTTAGTTTTTTAAATGTTTGTTTTTTTTTTTTAATCAGTGGCTCCTACTGGTGTTGCCCGTGGCGAACACATAATAACTCTGCCAGTGTCGTGTGATTAGAGAGACACGTTATTTTTATGGTTATTGACCGGTGTGGCGAGTTTAAATCCTTTTAATATTTATTTTAATTGAGTTTTGCACCAAACACCATCTAAAACCAAGACAGAACAAAACATACACAAAGACGACACAATATTAAAGGGAGATTCTCATGTAAAATTAGAGTCTTATATTATATTTGTAAATATATTTACATAAATATTCTATAACAGAGAAAGAAGAAAGAGACATTTGTATTATTTTTGGCGATTATGAGACATTTTTAAAAAAGTACAAAGGCGGATTCATAATACCTCATGAAAATTCAAAATTCATATTATTGCCAAATGGGGCCACTTATAGTAATTACAAAAGAAATTCTTACTTGTAAAAGAAATTATGACACAATTTCGTCTCAAAAATTTTTAATACTATCCGTTATGGATTTACCCTTGTACTTTATTAAAAAATGTGATCCGCCGTGTGGTCCCCGGCAGAGTAGAATAAGCCACTCTCACTCTTACCGAGGTGTCGTAAAAGGCGACTAAGGTAAAGCTGCTGGTAAGATCATTAGCACCCAGAGAAGGAAAACTGCATTTATATCAAAACCCTCGCCAACCTGTCTGCCAAGCGTGGTGAGTATGGCAATTACCCCTCATGTGATTGAGGGAGGCCCGTCCCCCAGCAGTGAGGACTTAAATGGGCTGATGATGATGACGATGATACGAATATGAGAGCTAGTTTCGCGATGCGACACCTTAACTTCTCTTGACAGCATTTTCCAATCGCAATCGCCTGATGGTAACATCAGGTGACACGTCAGTTCAAATTCAAAAATCTTTAGGCTTAGGCTTGTATACATACAGCACATTTTCATACATTAAAAATTATAACTATTTTTTGTAAGTGTAATATACATTTTATTACACATATATGTCAATACATAAAATATACTAAGAAATGAATAAACATATTTAATATGATTCTACCATCGGAATCGGAAAGTTGATAATGATGTGGTGTGGAAAAATTTAAGGAAAATGTTGAAAACAACGTTTCCCTGATGCAAGTAAGTAAGTATGCTAATATTGATGAACTATACAATACTTTGTTTAATGTTATTGAAAAGGAGTTTGAATTAATTTTTACTAAGAAAACAGTCAAAGTAGACAATACTAAAACAATATTTAGCGATTGGGCTACTAAAGGCATCTTCAAAAGCAGGCGCACTTTATTTGAATTATATGACATTAAAGCTAACTCCAATGATCCTACAATAACTGAACATGTTAGAAACTATTCCAAGCTATTTAAAAAAGTCTGCGCAATAGCAAAAGCTAATTATTCAAAAGATAAAATTAAAAATTCAAATAATAAAATCAAAGCCACTTGGAATATGATTAATAAAGAGACTTGTAAAAATACTACTCAAGACCTCAAGTACTCTTTGAAAATTGATAATAAACAACTCAACGAGGACGTAGAAATAGCAAAGGCATTTGAATCTTTCTTTGCTAATATACCTCTTATTACCACTAGTAACTTAAATTCTAGTCCTCAGCTTGCTAATTGTCTTCTTCAATCGAGTGTGGACGAGTGCCTGACTTCTTTTAGTTTCCATCACATCAACCCGGAAACTATACTTAAAACTTTTAAAGACATCAACGTAAAGAAAACAGAAGATTTGTGGGGAATATCAGTAGAAATATTAAAAAATATAATAAAAATCATTGCCCCATATTTAGCTGTAATATTTAATGAATGCGTAGATATTGGTCAATTTCCAAATCTGATGAATATAGCAAAGTTCTACCACTTTTCAAATCAGGTGATAGAAGTGACCCATCTAATTACAGACCAATATCCATTTTACCTGCCCTTAGTAAAATATATGAAAAAGTTATATTCCATCAATTATTGGGTCATTTTAATCTAAACACATTATTGCATAATAAACAATTTGGATTTACTAAAGGCAAATCTACTACTGATGCGGGAGTTGCACTCATCAGCACATTTTTGATGCATGGCAAAATAAGCAAGATGCTGTAGGTATATTTTGTGACCTTTCTAAAGCATTCGACTGCGTTAATCACCAAACATTATTAATGAAGCTACAGCATTACGGCCTCACAGATAGCTCTCTGAGCTTGGTACGGTCGTACCTAAGTGACAGAATTCAAAAAGTCAATGTTAATGGAACTAATTCTTCTGGCGCCCTTTTACAGATGGGAGTGCCCCAGGGCTCGATATTGGGGCCCTTACTGTTTATTATATATGTAAATGACCTACCTTACTTTACTAAAAACTTGTGTGACATGGTATTATTTGCAGATGATACTTCTTTAATTTTCAAAACTAATAGACATAAAGATAACTTTGACTATGTAAATAATGCTCTCACTCAAGTGCTACATTGCTTTACTGTAAATAATTTACTTCTCAATGCTAAAAAAACTAAATGTGTCAAATTTACATTGCCCAACGTAAGACAGGTCAGCACTAGGATTAATATGAATAGTCAAAATGTTGAAGTAATTAATTCTACAGTATTTCTAGGCGTCACGTTAGACTCAAAATTACAGTGGGGTTCTCATATTGCAGCCCTGGCAGGGAGACTTAGTTCGGCTGCATATGCAGTAAAAAAAAATAAGACATCTGACCGATATTGAAGCAGCCAGACTTGTGTATTTCAGTTATTTCCATAGCGTTATGTCTTATGGTCTGCTGTTATGGGGCTCTGCGGCTGATATTCAAGCTATTTTTGTGCTACAGAAACGAGCTGTCAGGGCCATATACGGACTTAGACCACGAGACTCGCTTAGAACTTGTTCAAAGAAATTAACATTTTAACATTAGCATCACAGTACATCTTTGACTGTATTATGTATGTTTATAAAAATTTAGAAAACTTCCCTCGAAAATCCGACAACCATAACCTAAATACTAGAAATAAACACAAGCTTGCTGTTTCACATCTCAGACTTCATAAGATTGGTAATTCATTCGTAGGAATGAGTATTAAAAATATTTAATAAGTTACCACAAAAGCTTGTTGATTTACCAATGCCCAAATTTAAAACACATGTTAAAATTATTTAATGGCAAAAGCCTATTATACAGTTAATGATTACTTAAATGACAAGAATTTGTGGAAATGATAAACTGTTCGCCTACACCCATGACACTGTACTTAAAAAAAATTTTGGTGATTAAAAGAGTAACTGGCGAGTTTCTTGCCGGATCTTCTCGTCAGAATCAACTTTCCGATTCCGGGTGGTAGAATCACATTATATTTATTCATTTCTTAGTATATTTTTTGTATCGACATATATGTTTAATAACATGTATAATATACATAGCTATAATTTATATTTTTCATGTATGACGATTTGTAAGAGCTGTATATAAGCCTATGCAAATAAAGCACTTTTGAATTTTGAATTTTTGAATTTTGATGAGAAGATCTCTCGAGACGAGTATGTTTCTCAGTAATCTCACAACATCCATGTTATAATAAGCAATACTATAAATAACGCGCATCAGAAATGATGTAAAATCGACAGAGAACCAGTGTCACCGACATAGCCGACCGATTAACAAACTGAAGTGGCGTGGGGCTAGTCACATTAGCCGAAGAACTGACGGCCGTTGGAGCCGTTACATGTTCTTGAGTGGGAGAACCGCGACTCGGTAAGCGTAGTTTAGGACGCCCCGTGGCGACAAGATAGAATGATGACATTTCGAAAGGCTGGCTGGTATGGGCTGGATGAGAGTGGCCTAAATCGGGAGCCGTTGCGTACGTACATTAGGGAAGACTCATGTTCAGCAGTGGACGAGTGGGTGGGTTGCTTGTAATTATGCATGATGTAATGTGACTTTAAAATAATATCTATATTGTTAACATACCGCATCTGTCCATTAACAAACATCCAAGATCGTGATTAGCTCAGCTTGACTCTTGTGCGTACATTAGTATATTCTTCAACCGCTTTCGGCTACGAGCGGCCAATCTCAACGATCAGCCACGTAACTCAGGTATATTGATAGTGCTCAAGTGTGTGTGCGCAACACGAGGCACTCTCTATTCCTTCCCCTCATATTCCCGATGAGTACTGGTGACCAGACGGGAGAGGGACCGGGCGTAGGAACCAACAGTTTTACTGTTTCGCGATGCAACGGGGTTACAGACGCCAACTTCCAGACTCCGGGCTGCCACTAAGAATTTCTTACCGAAACATAGTTACTAAATTTTTGACCCGACACGCACGGGATCGTGACCCAGACCTTTTGCGCATCCGTCTTCTTTAAAGTGCGACTCAGTACCCCCACTGCGCGCACCGAGGTCCGGTTATTAACGTACATATGTTAAGCAAGCCACTATTATTTCCACACAAATAGCAACAAGCTTTGAAAACTAAAGTTTACTCTTCATCTTAAAGAAATAATCATTTTTAAAAGACCGGGGGCGAGCGCACTTTGTGACTCCTGTGGTTTGTTTTTTATGGTGTCCATGGACTGTTCGGTAATCCTTAAGCATTAGTGGATCATCTTCCTCGTCTGCCCCTATCTAATACAAACGGATACCAAAATATTAGTGAAAAATACTTACTGTAGATGCCTGGGGGGGGCAATTTAGTGGTTTTCTAAACAAAGTTATTCTGGCTCGTTAGTTCTTAAGAAAAATGTTTAAGTTGGATACTATTACTTAACGCCAATTGTTCGAGAATTTTTGGAGACTTTTTGGTCGCGTCAAAATTCTCGAACAGATTTCGTTTTCAATTTTCTCAGATCCAGCACTCACCTCACACTGGAAGTAAGAAGGCAAAGTGACCTTCAGAATTGAATAACGCCACGTCCCCTAATCTAACTGTAGCGAAGCAGCAAT
>JADPWL010000387.1:0-19387 GCA_019059595.1 Marasmia exigua
TCCTGTATGTTTAGTCATTATGCATACGAAATGCCATCTCATTTTGGTCTAGATCGATTATGACAATCCAATATCCGGCCATAGGCCTAAATCCAATATTGGTTACGGCTGGAACCGAATTTTCGCTTCAACCTGATACGATGTGTAGATCGTTTTCCTGTATTGCCCAGTCATAAAACATACGAAATATCCAACTCACAATGCTCTAGATCGATAATGAAACAAATCGGATATCCCGGCCATTGGTTATGCTTGAAGCCAAAATTCAACTTCATTAACGATTGTTTAATAGGTGTTTTCCTGTATTGGCCCAGGCATAATACATACAAAATCAATCTCACTTTGCTCTAGATCGATAATGACCAAATCCGATATACCGTCTGGTTATGGCTTGAAGCCGAAATTTTTAACTTATTGATACGATTGTGTTATATGTTTTTCCTGTATTGCCAGGCATAATACAACGAAATCAATCTCCCTTTTGCTTCTAGATCGATAGTGCTAAATCAGATATACCGGTCATGGTTATGGCCTGGAGCCAAATTTTAACTTCATTGATTACGATGTGTATTCATTTTCCTGTATTGTTTTCAGTCATTATGCATACGAAAATCCCTCTTAATTTTGGTCTAGATCGATTAGGACCAAATCGAATATCCCGGCCATAATCCAATATTGATTACGGCTGGAAAGCCGAATTTTCACTTCATTGATACGAATGTGTTATATCATTTTCCTGTATTGTTTATCATTATGGGTGCATAACGAAATCCATTCTCACTTTGCTCTAATCGAAATGACCAAATCCGTATCCCGGCCATGGTTATAGCTTGAGCCGAAATTTCAACTTCATTGATACGTGTGTTATATCATTTTCCTGTATTGTTTAGTCCACTTTGCATAACGACTCCATCTCACTTTGCTCTAGAATTCGATAATGAACGAAATCAAATATCCGCCCATAATCCCCATATTGGTTACGGCTGGAAGCCGAAATTTCACTTCACTGATACGATGTGTAATATCCATTTTCCTGTATTGCCCAGTACCTAATACATACGAAATTCCAACTCACACTGCTCTACAATCGATAATGACAAATCCGATATCCCGGCCATTGGTTATGGCTTGAAGCCGAAATTTCAACTTCAATGATACTATGTGTTTTATGTCAATTTCCTGTATTGTTTTAGTCCATTTGGCATATTCCGACATCCACCTTATTTTTGGGCTAGATCCGATTATGACCAAAAATCGAATATCCCGGCATAATCCAATATTGGTTACGGCTGGAAGCCGAAATTTCAACTTCATTATACTTTTGGTTATATCATTTTCCTGTAATTGTTTTTAGTCATCTGCATAGGAAATCCACATCTTTTTTGGATCTAGATTCGTTATATGACCAAATCCAATATACCGGCCATAGGCAAATCCAATATTGGTTACGGCTGGAAGCCGAAATTTTCACTCCTTGGATACGATGTGTTTTTATATTCGTTTTCCTGTATTGCCCAGTCATATACATCCGAAATCAATCTCACTTTGCTCTAGATCGATAATGATCAATCCGTATCCCGGCCATGGTTTATGGCTTGCAGGAGATATTTCAACTTCATTGATACGATGTGTTATGTTCATTTTCCTGTATTGTTTTAGTCAGTATGCATACGAATCCATCTTTTTTGGGTCTAGATCGATTATGATCAAATCCAATATACCGCCATAGCGATAATCCAATATTGGTTACGGCGGGAAGCCGAAATTTTCACTTCATTGATACATGTTTTAGATATCGTTTTCTCTGTATTTGCCCCAGTCCATAAACAAACGAAATCAATCTCACTTTGCTCTAGATCGATAATGACCTAATCCGATATCCCGGCCATGGTTTGGCTTGAAGCGAAATTTCATCACTTCATTGATACGATGTGTTATGTCTTTTCCCTGTATTGTTTAGTCATGTGGCATACGAAATCCACCTTATTTTGGTCTAGATCCGATTATGACCAAATCGAATATCCCGCAAACTCCCCATAATCCAATATTGGTTACGGCTGGAAGCCGAAATTGCAACTTCATTGTGACGTTTTGTGTTTATAATCATTTTTCCTGTATTGTTTAGTCCATTCTGCATAAGGAAATCCATCTTTTTTGGGATCTAGATCGAGTTATGACCCAAATCCAATATACCCGCATATGCATAAGCCAATAGTAGTTACGGCTGGAAGCCGAAATTTCACTTCATTGATACGATGTGTTAATCGTTTCCTGTATTGCCCAGTCCATAATACATACGAAAATCATCTCCACTTGCTTTGCTCTAGATCGATAATGATCAAATCCCAATAATCCGGCAAACCCATGGTTATGGCTTGGAAGGAGATATTTCAACTTCATTGATACGATTTGTTATGTCTTTTCCTGTATTGTTTAGTCCATTATGCATACGAAAATTCCATCTTTTTTGTGTCGTAGATCGATTAATGATCAAATCCAATATACCGGCCATAAAAAGGCCATAATCCAATATTGGTGACGGGCCGGCTGGAAGGCCGAAATTTTCCCTTCATTGCTACGATGTGTTCTATCGTTTATTCTGTATTGCCCAGTCATCATACAAACGAAATCAATCTCACTTTGCTCTAGATCGATGTGACTAAATCCGATATACCGGTCATGGTTATGCTGGAAGCCAAAATTGTACTGAGGTGATACGATTTGTTTGTCATTTTCCTGTATTGTTTAGTCATTATGCTAACGAAATCCAGCTTATTTTGGTCCTCAGAATCGATTATGAACAAATCGATATCCCGGCCTATCATATTGATTACGGCTGAAGCCGAAATTTTCACTTCATTGATACGATGTGGTTATATCATTTTCCTGTATTTGTTTGTGCATATGCATACGAAATTCCATTCACTTTGCTCTAGATCATAATGACCAAATCCGAATCCCGGCCATGGTATAGCGTGAATCCGGAAAATTTTTTTTTTTTTTCCCCAAAACCCCCCTTTTTTTTCATTGATACCGTTTGGTATAAGTCATTTTCTGTATTGTTTAGTCATTATGGCATACGAAATCCAGCTCACTTTGCTCTACGTATCGAATGACGAATCAAAAATCCCGGCCATAATCCAATATTTTACGGCTGGAAGCCGAAATTTCACGTTCACTGATACGATGTGTAATATCATTTTCCTGTATTGCCGCTTCATAATACATATACGACTCCAACTCACCTTCTCTAGATCGATATGACAAATCCGATATCCCGGCCGATGGTTATTGGCTTGAAGCCGAATTTCAACTTCAATGATACGATGTGTTTTCAATTTTCCTGTATTGTTTAGTCATTTGGCATACGAAATCCCCTTATTTTGGTCTAGATCGATAGATGACCAAATCGAATATTCCCGCCATAATCCAATATTGGTTCCGGCTGAAGCCGAAATTTCAACTTCATTGATCGTTGTGTTATATCATTTTCCTGTATTGTTTAGTCATTCTGCAATAGGAAATCCATCTTTTTTTTGGATCTAGTCGATTATTACAATCCAATGATACGCGGCCATAGGCATATCCAGATATTGGTTACGGCTGGAAGCCGAAATTTCACTTCATTGATAAATGTGTTATTCGTTTTCTGTATTGGCCGGTCATAATACCATACGAATCAATCTCATTGCTCTAGGTCGATAATGATCAATCCGATATCCCGCACATGGTTTATGGCTTGAAGGAGATATTTTCAACTTCATTGTGATACGATGTGGTATGTCATTTTTCCTGTTTGTTTAGTCATTTGCATACAAATCCATCTTTTTTGGGGTATAGATCGATTTTATGATCAAATTCCCCAATAATCCGCCATAGGCTAATCCAATATTTGTTACGGCTGGAAGTCGAATTTTCACTTCGTTGATACGATGTTTATATCGTTTTCCTGTATTGCCCAGTTGCTTAAATACAAACTAAATCAATCTCACTTTGTGCTTCTAGATCGAGAATGACCAAATCATATCCCCGGCCATGGTTATGGCTTGAAAGCCGAATTTCAACTTCATTGATACGAGTGTTGAGTCATTTTCCTGTATTGTTTAGTCATGTGCATAAATACGAAATCCACCTTAGTTTGGTCTAGATCGATTATGACCAATCGAATATCCCCGCCATAATCCAATATTGGGTTTACGGCTGGAAGCCGGAAATTTCAAACTTCATTGATAACGAGTGTGTTATATCGTTTTTCCTGTATTGCCCAAGTCATAAACATACGGAAATCAATCTTATTTTGGTCTAGATCGATTATTACCAAATCTCGATACCCCGGCCATGGTTATGGCTTGAAGCCCAAATTTTCAACTTCTAGTGATACAATGTGTTTATATGGTTTTCCTGTATGTCCCAGATCCATATCTACAATCAATCTCACTTTGCGCTAGAGCGATAATGACAATCCGATATTCGCCGGCCATGGTTTATAGCATTGAGCCGAAATTTCACTTCATTGATACGATTTTGTATATTCATTTGCCTTTATTGTTTAGTCTTTATCAGTACAATCCTCACTACACTTTGCTCTAGATCGATAACTGACGAAATCCGATATCCCGGCCCATGGTTACTGGCTTGAAGCCACTTGTCAACTTCATTGATACAATGTGTTTATATGTTTCCTTCCTATATTGCCCTCATATAAATCCGAAATCTGTCTCCTTGCTCTAATCATTATACCAAACTCCGATATACCGGCCTTGTTATGGCTTGGAAGCCAAAATTTTCAGCTTCATTGATACGATGTGTTTTATCGTTTCCTGTATTGCCCAGTCATCATACATACGAAATCAATCTCACTTTGCTCTAGATCGATAATGACCAAATCCGATATCCCTGCCATCGGTTATGTCTTGAGAGCCGAAATTTCAACTTCATTGTTACGATTTGTCTTAATAATCATTGGTTGTCTTGTATTGCCCATTCCTCCCTAATCATACGAATCAATCTCACTTTGCTCTAGATCGATATGACCAAAATTCCGATATACCGCCTCATGGTTATGGCTGGAAGCCAAATTTTAACTCTTGATACGATGTGTTATATCAGGTTCCTGTATTTGTTAAGTCATATTGGCATAATATACTCAATCCCCTTATTTTGGTCTAGAGACTCGATTAGACGCAAATCGAATATCCCGGCCAAAATCGAATTTGATTACGGCTGAAGCCGAAATTTTCACTTCATTGATCGATGTGTTATCATCGTTTTCCTGTATTGCCCAATCATATACATACAAGAAATCAATCTCTATTTGCTCTAGATCGATAATGACCAATCCGATATTCGAGCCGGCCAGGTTATGGCTTGAAGCCGAAATGTTCAAACTTCATTGCATACGATGTGTTATGAGGGTTTTCCTTGTATTGCCCATTCCTTATTAACATACGAATATCATCTCACTTTGCTCTGAATCGAATAATGACCAATCCGATATACGGCCATGGTTATGGCTGGAAGCCAAATTTTAGAATTCATTGCTACGTGTGGTTATATCATTTCCTGTATTTTTAATCTATTTGGCATACGAAATCCACCTTTCATTTTGGTCTAACCGATATATGACCAATCGAATATCCCGGCATAATCCAATATTGATTACCGGCCTGGAAGCCGAATTTTCACTTCCAATTGATACGATTGTTATATAACGTTTTCCTGTATTGCCCATCCATATACATACGAAATCAAGCTCACTTTGCTCTAGATCGATAATGCACCCAATCGGATATCCGGCCAAAGTTTATCGGGCTTGAAGCCGAATTTTCACTTCCTGTACGATGTGTAATATCATTTTCCTGTATTGCCCAGTTCCATAATCACATACGAAATCCAACTCACACTGCTCTGATCGATAATGACCATCGGATATACCCGCATGGTTTGCTTGAACCCAATTTCAACTTCATTGATACGATGTTGTTATATGGGTTTCCTGTCATTGCCACAGTTCGTTTAAATACATACGAAATCAATCTTCCTTTCTCGAAAGCGATAAAGACCAATCGATATACCGCCATGGTTATGGCTGGAAGCCAAAATTTAACTTCATTGATACGAATGTGTTTATGTCATTTCCTGTATTTTTTAGTCATTTGGTTATACGAAATCATCTATTTTGCTCTAGATCGATAATGACCAAATCGATATCCTCCATGGTTATGGCTTGAAGCCAAATTTCAACCTTCAATTGATACTTTGTTTAATCGTTTTTCCTGTATTGCCCGTCATCCATACATACGAAATCAATCTCACTTTGCTCTAGATTGATATGACGCACATCATCCGTATCCGCATGGTTATGGCTTTAAGCCGAATATTTTCAACTTCATTGATACGATGTTTTATATGGTTTTTCTTTATTGCCCAGTCATAATACATACGAATCAATCTCACCTTTGCTCTAGATCAGTAATGACCAAATCCGCATATACCGGCCATGGTTTATGGCTGGAAGCCAAAATTTTCACTCACTTGATACGATGTGTAATATCATTTTCCTATGCCCAGTCATACTACATACGAAATCAATCTCACTTTGCTCTACAGATCGATCAATGCAAATCGGTATATCCCAGCCGATAATTATGGCTGGAAGCCGAAATTTCACTACACTGATACGGATGTTTAATTCATTTTCCTGTATTGCCCAGTCATAAGACCTGCAAATCAATCCTCCCTTTGCTCAGATCGTGGAATGACCAATCGGATATCCCGCCATAAATATGGCTGAAGCCAACTTTTCACTTTACTGATAGGATGTGTAATATCATTTTCCTGTATTGCCCATCATAATACAATAACGAAATCAATCCTCACTTTGCTCTAGATCGATAATGACCAAATCGATATCCCGTCGCATATTTTATGGCTGAGCCGACATTTTTTCACTTCACGATACGATGTGTAATATCTTTTCTGTAGTGCCCAGTCGATATACATGACGAAATCAATCTCACTTTGCTCTAGATCGATAAGTGACCTAATCGATATCCCGGGCCATAGTTATGCTGGAAGCCGAAAATTTTACTTCATTGATACGATGTGTTATACTCATTTTCCTGTATTGTTAAGTCATTGGCATACGAAATATCCACCTTATTTTGTCTAGACCGATTATGACCAATCGAAATTATCCCGCCATAATCCAAATATTGATTACGCTTAGGCCGAAATTTTCAACTTCATTTACGATGGTTAATATCGTTTCCTGTATTAGCCCAGATCCATAATACATACGAAATCATCTCACTTTGCATCTAAGGATCGATAATGACCAAATCGATATCCCGCAATATGTTAATGGCGGAAGCCAAGTTTTCACTTTCACTGCTGATACGATGTCAATATCATTTTTCCTGCTATTGCCTCAGCTAATACATACGAATCATCTCACTTTGCTCTAGATCGATAATGACCAAATCGATATCCCGGGACAAAATCAATCTCACTTTGCTCTATATCGTAGTGACTAAATCCGATATACCGGTCATGGTTATCGGCTGGAAGCCGAAATTTTCACTTCACTGATACATGTGTAATATCATTTCCGTATTGCCCGTCATAATACATACGAAAGTCCAACTCACTACTGCTCTAGATCCGATACTGACCAATCGGATATCGCCGGCCATGGTTTATTGCTTGAAGCCCAATATTTCAACTTCTTGATACGAATGTGTTTATATGGTTTTTCCTGTATTTCCCGTCATAATACATACGAAATCAAATCTTCAACTATTGCTACTATATCTGATAATTGACCAAATCCGATGCCGGCCATTGGTTATTGGCTGGTAAGCCAAAATTTCAACTTCATTGATTACGATTGTTTTTATTCGTTTTTCTGTATTGCCCAATCATCATACATACGAAAGCATCTCCTTTGTTCTCTAGTCGATAATGAACAAATCGATAATCCATCCCGCACCGGTTATAAGCTTGAAGCCGAAATTTCAACTTCATTGAAGGGGGATACTTGTGTTTATAATCATTTTCCTGTATTGTTTAGGCTTATGCAACGAATGACCCATCTCCACTTTGCTATAGATTCGATAATGACGAAATCCGATATCCTGGCCATGTTATGGTTTAAGCCCAACTTTCACTTCATTGATACAATGTTTATGATGGTTTTTTTTGTTTTTTCCTATCATTGCCGGTCATAATTTACGAAATCAATCTCACTTGCTCTAGTATCGATAATGACCAATCCATATCCCGCCATGTTATGCTTGAAGCCGAAATTTCAAACTAAATCATTGATACGAATTGTTTTTGGGGTTTTTTTTTCATATTCCCTGTATTGTTTTAGTCATTTGGGGCATATGACGAATCCCCTTATTTTGGTTCTAGATCGAGTATGACTTGAAATCGAATATCCCGCCTATAATCCAATATTGGTTAGGCTTGGAAGCCGACTTCAACTTCATTGATCGATGTGTTATATCATATTCGCTGTATTGTTTAGTCATTTGTGCATAAGAAATCCCCTTATTTTGTTCCTAGATCGCTTATGACCAAATCAATATCCCCGGCCATAATCCAATATTGTAACGGCTGGACGCCGAATTTCACTTCATTGATACGATGTGTTACTATCGTTTTCCTGTATTGCCCATCATCATACATACGAAATCATCTCACTTTGCTCTAGATCGATAATGACCGAAATCCGATATCCCGGCTGGTTATGCTTTGAAGCCGAAATTTCAACTTCATTGATACGAAGTGTTTATATCGTTTTCCTATATGCTCAGTCATGAATACGACATACAAAATAAATCTCCTTTGCTATAGATCGATAATGTACCAACTCCGATAATCCCGGCCATGGTTATCAGCTTGAAGCCGAAATTTCACCTTTATTGATACGTTTGTTATTCATTTTCGCTTGTATTTTTGTAGTCATTATTCATACGAAATCCATCTCATTTTGGTCTGATCGATTATGATCAAAGCCATTCCCCGGCCATAGCCATTAATCCAATATTGGTTACGGCTGAAGCCGGAATTTTTCGCTTCACATGATACGATGTGTAATATCGTTTTCTGGTATTGCCCAGTTCATAAAACAGTACTAAATCCAACTCAGCAATGCTCTACGATTTGATTAATGACCGAAATCGGATTATCCAGCCATGGTTATGGCTTGAAGCCAAAATTTCAACTTCATTGATACATGTGTTATATTGTTTGTTCCTGTATTGCCCAGGCATAATCTATACAAAATCAATACTCCTTTGCTCTAGATCGATAATGACCAAATCCGGATATACCGGTCTATATGGTTATGGCTTGAAGCCGAATCTTTACTTCATTGATACGATGTGTTATATGGTTTTCCCTGTTTCCCAGGCATTAATAGAAACGAAATCATCTCAACTGCTCTAGATCGATAGTGACTAATCCGATATACCGTCATGGTTATGGCTGGAAGCCAAAATTTTAACTTCATTGATAAGATGTGTTATGTCAATTTTCCTGTATTTTTAGTCATTATGCATCGCATCCATCTTATTTTGGTCTAGATCGATTATGACCAATCGAATATCCGGCCATAATCCAATATGACTTACGGCTGAAGCCGGGGGGGGGGAAATTTTCACTTCATTTGATACGATGGTGTTATTATTTTCCCTGTATGTTTAGTCTGTTATGCATACGAAATCCATCTCACTTTGCTCTAGATCGCTATTGGCCGCAAATCCGATATCCCGGCCATGGTTATAGCTTGACCGAATTTCAAACTTCATTGATACTGTTTTATATCATTTTCCTGTATTGTTTAGTCATTATGCATACGAATCCATCTCACTTTGCTCTAGATCGATAATGACGAAATCCAAATATCCGCGGCCATAATCCATCTATTGGTTACGGCTGGAACCGAAATTTCACACTTCACTGGATACGATGTGTAAGATCATTTTCCTGTATTGGTCTAGTCATGATACATACGAAATCCAACTCAAACTGCTCTTCATATCGATAATGACCAACTCCGATATCCTGCCATGGTTATGGCTTGAAGCCGAAATTTTCAACTTCAATGATACGTTTGTGTGTATATCATTTTTCCTGTATTGCTTATCCAGTATGTTACGAAATCGCATCTCACTTTGTCTCTAGATCGATAATGACACGAATCAAATAAGCCCGGCCATAATCCAATATTGTTACGGCTTGAAGCCGAAATTTTAACTTCACTGATACGACGTGTATAAATCATTTTTCCTGTATTGGCCCAGTCATTACATGCTGAAAATCCAACTCACACTGCTCAGTCGATAATGACCCAATACATATCCCGGCATAGTTTGGCTTGAACCCGAATTTCATTTCAACTTCAATGATAACGATGTGTTATGTCAATTTCCTTGTATTTGTTTAGTCATTCCTGCCTAGGATCCATCTTTTTTGATCTAGATCGATTATGACCAAATCCAATATCCGGCCATAGGCATAATCCAATATTTGTTACGTCTGAAGCCGGAAAATTTTCACTCATTGTCGATGTGTTATTATATGCGGGTTTCCCCTGTATTGCCAGTCATATACAATACGAAATCAATCTCACTTTGCTCTAGATCGAATAATGTGATCAATCTATATCGCCGGCCATGTGTTATGGCTTGAAGATATATTTCAACTTCATGATACATGTATATGTGTCATTTTCCTGTATTGTATTAGGTCGTTATGCATACGAAATCCTCTTTTTTGGGTCTAGATCGATTATGATCAATCCAATATACCGGCCGATAGGCCCATAATCCCATTTGGTTACGGCTGGAAGTCCGAAATTTTTCACTTCATTGATACGATTGTTTATATCGTTTTGCCTGTATTGCCCCAGTCCATAAATACAACGAATCATCTCACTTTGCTCTAGATCGATAATGACCAATCCGATATCCCGGCCATGGTTATGGCTTGAAGCCGAAATTTCAACTGTCATTGATACAGATGTGTTATGTCATTTTCCTGGTATTGTTTTTAGTCCATTTTGGCATAACGAATCCAACCTTATTTTGGTCTAGATCGTATGACGCAAATCGAATATCCCGGCGCCATACTCAATATTGGTTACGGCTGGGAAGCCGAAATTCAACTTCATTGTACGATGTGTTATATCGTTTCTGTAATTGCCCAGTCATAAAAACATACGAATATCAATCTTCTTTTGTCTAGATCGATTATCGACCCAAATCCGATACCCTGCCATGGTTATGGCTTTGAAGCCCAAATTGTCAACTTTATTGATACATGTGTGTTATTATGGGTTATCCTGTATTGCCCTAGGCATAATACATACGAAATCAATCTCACTTGGCTCTAGATCGATACTGACAAATCCGATATCCCGGCCATAGGTTATAGCTTGAAGCCGAATTTCAACTTCCATTGCTACGTTGTGTTATAGCATTTTCCTGTATTGTTTTAGTCATTATGCCTAACGAAAAATCCACGCACTTTGCTCTAGATCGATAATGACGAAATCCATATCCTCTTGCCATGTTATGCTGAAGCCCACTTTCAATCTTCATTATACAATGTGTTTATGGGTTTTCTCTATATTCCTCAGTTCATAATACATACGAAATCAATCTACTTTGCTCTAGATTGATATGACCAAATAAATCCGATATACCGGCTAATGTTATGGCTGGAAGCCAAAATTCAACTTCATTGATACGTTGGTGTTATGTCATTTTCCTGTATTGATTAGTCCATTATGCATACTAATCCCTCCTCACTTTGCTCTAAGATCGATAATGACGAATCATCCGATATCCCGGCCATGTTATGGCTTGAAGCCCATTTTAACTTCATGATCAATGGGTGTTATGTCGGTTTTCTCCTATATTTGCCAGACGTCATCATACATACGTAATCAATCTCACTTTGTCTCTAGATCGATAAATGACCAAATCCGAATATACCGGCCGATGGGATGGCTGGAAGCCGACAATTTTAACTTCATTATACATGTGTCGGTGTCATTTTCCTGTATGTTTTTAGTCATTTGGCATACGAAATCCTCTATTTTGGTCTATGATCGATATGAGACCAATCGAATATCCCGGGCCATAATCCAATATTGGTTACGGCTGGAAGCCCCGAAATTTTTCACGTTCATTGATACGATGTGTAATAATCGTTTTCCTGTATTGCCCATCATAAAACATGCGAATCAATCTCACTTTGCTGTAGAATCGTAATGACCAAATCCGATGATCCCGGGCCATGGTTATAGCTTGAAGCGCTAAAATTTTAACTTCATTGATACGTTGTGTTCTATATTTTCCTGTATGTTTTTAGGCCATTATGTATAACGATAATTCCATCTTAATTGGTCTAGAATCGATATGACAAAATTCGATACCCGGCCCATGTTTAGGGCTTTAAGCCCAAATTTCAGTTTACTTCATTGATACAATGGTTTTATATGGATTTTTCCTGTATGGCCGCAGTCATATACCTACGAAATCAAAATCAACTCTCACTTTGCTCTAGATCGATAAGTGACCAAATCAGATATCCCAGGGCCATAGTTATAGCTTGTAGCCGATATTTTACCTTCACTGATCGATGTGTAATATCATTTTCCTGTATTGCCCAGTCATGATTCATCAAATCCAACTCACACGGCTCTAGATCGATTCATGACCAAATCACGATATACCGGCATGGGTTATGGCTGAAGCCAAAATTTTAACTTCATTGATACGAGTGTTATGTCAGTTTCCTGTATAGTTTTAGTCATTGGCATACGGATCCATCTTATTTTGGTCTTAGATCGATATGACCAATCGAATATCCCCGCCATAATCAATATTGTTACGGCTGGAAGCCGAAATTTCACATTCATTGATACGATGTGGTTATATCGTTTTCCTGTATTGCCCCAGTCCATAAGCATAACGAAAATGCGAATCTCACTTTGCTCAGTTCGATAAGGACCAAAGCCGATATCCGGCCAATGGTTTATGTGCTTGAAGCCGAAATTTCAAAAGCTTCATTATATCGATGTGTTATTCATTTTCCTGTTATTGTTTAGTCATTTGGGCATATAAAATCCACCTTATTTTGGTCAAGAGTCGATTATGACCAAATCGTAATCTCCCCCATAATCCATTTGGTTACGCTGGTAAGCCGAAATTTGAAGGAATATGATACGATGTGTGATAATCATTTTCCGTATTGTTTAGTCCATTATGCATACGAAATCCGATCTTATTTGGGTCTAAATCGATTTTGACCATCCTATACGCGGCCATATGCCTAATCTATATTGGTTTACGCTGGAGCCGAAATTTTTACTTCATTGAGACGATGTTTTGTATCGTTATTTCGCTGTATTGCCAGTCATAATACATACATAAATCCTATCTCACTTTGATCTAGTCGATAATGATCAAATCCGACATCCCGGCCACTGTTATGGCTGAAGCCCAAATTTCAACTTCACTTGGATACAATGTGTTTTATGGTTTTTCCTTGTATTGCACCCGAGTTTCATAATACATCGAAATCAATCTCACTTTGCTCTAATCGATATTACCAAATCCGATATCCGCGCCATGTTATAGCGTTGAGGCCGAAATTCAACTTATTTGATACGTTGTGTTATATCATTTTCTGTAATTGTTTAGTCATTATGCATACAAAATCCATCTTATTTTGGTCTAGATCGATAATGACCAAATTCGATACCCCGGCCATGGTTATGGCTTTGAAGCCCAAATTTCAACTTCATTGATACAATGTGTTTATTGGTTTTCCTGTATTGCCCAGTCATAATACATACGAAAATCAAAATCAATCTCACTTTGCTCTAGATCGATAATGACCAAATCGGATATCCCGGCCATAGTTATGGCTGGAAGCCGAAATTTTCACTTCACTGATACGATGTGTAATATCATTTTCCTGTATTGCCCAGTCATAATACATACGAAATCAATCTCACTTTGCTCTAGATCGATAATGACCAAATCCGATATCCCGGCCATGGTTATAGCTTGAAGCCAAAATTTTAATTTCATTGATACGTTGTGTTATATCATTTTCTTGTATTGTTTAGTCATTATGCATACGAAATCCATCTTATTTTGGTCTAGATAGATAATGACCAAATTCGATACCCTGGCCATGTTTATGGCTTGAAGCCCCAATTTCAACTTCATTGATACAATGTGTTATATGGTTAACCTGTATTGCCCAGTCATAATACATACGAAATCAATCACACTTTGCTCTAGATCGATAATGACCAAATCGGATATCCCGGCCATAGTTATGGCTGGAAGCCGAAATTTTCACTTTACTGATACGATGTGTAATATCATTTTCCTGTATTGCCCAGTCATAATACATACGAAATCCACTCACACTGCTCTAGATCGATAATGACCAAATCGGATATCCCGGCCATGGTTATGGCTTGAAGCCCAAATTTCAACTTCATTGATACGATGTGTTTTATCGTTTTCCTGTATTGCCCAGTCATCATACATACGAAATCAATCTCACTTTGCTCTAGATCGATAATGACCAAATCCGATATACCGGCCATGGTTATGGCTGGAAGCCAAAATTTTAACTTCATTGATACGTTGTGTTATATCATTTTCCTGTATTGTTTAGTCATTATGCATACGAAATCCATCTCACTTTGCTCTAGATCGATAATGACGAAATCCGATATCCCGGCCATGGTTATGGCTCGAAGCCCAAATTTCAACTTCATTGATACAATGTGTTTTATGGTTTTCCTGTATTGCCCAGTCATAAAACATACGAAATCAATCTCACTTTGCTGTAGATCGATAATGACCAAATCCGATATCCCGGCCATGGTTATAGCTTGAAGCCGAAATTTCAACTTCATTGATACGTTGTGTTATATCATTTTCCTGTATTGTTTAGTCATTATGCATACGAAATCCATCTTATTTTGGTCTAGATCGATAATGACCAAATTCGATACCCCGGCCATGGTTATGGCTTGAAGCCCAAATTTCAACTTCATTGATACAATGTGTTATATGGTTTTCCTGTATTGCGCAGTCATAATACATACGAAATCAAAATCAATCTCACTTTGCTCTAGATCGATAATGACCAAATCGGATATCCCGGCCATAGTTATGGCTGGAAGCCGAAATTTTCACTTCACTGATACGATGTGTAATATCATTTTCCTGTATTGCCCAGTCATAATACATACGAAATCCAACTCACACTGCTCTAGATCGATAATGACCAAATCCGATATCCCGGCCATGGTTATGGCTTGAAGCCGAAATTTCAACTTCAATGATACGATGTGTTATGTCAATTTCCTGTATTGTTTAGTCATTACGCATACGAAATCCATCTCACTTTGCTCTAGATCGATAATGACGAAATCCGATATCCCGGCCGTGGTTATGGCGTGAAACCCAAATTTCAACTTCATTGATACAATGTGTTATATGGTTTTCCTATATTGCCCAGTCATAATACATACGAAATCAATCTCACTTTGCTCTAGATCGATAATTACCATATCCGATATACCGGCCATGGTTATGGCTGGAAGCCAAAATTTTAACTTCATTGATACGATGTGTTATGTCATTTTCCTGTATTGTTTAGTCATTTGGCATACGAAATCCACCTTATTTTGGTCTAGATCGATTATGACCAAATCGAATATCCCGGCCATAATCCAATATTGGTTACGGCTGGAAGCCGAAATTTTTACTTCATTGATACGATGTGTAATATCGTTTTCCTGTATTGCCCAGTCATAATACATACGAAATCAATCTCACTTTGCTCTAGATCGATAATGACCAAATCGGATATCCCGGCCATAGTTATGGCTGGAAGCCGAAATTTTCACTTCACTGATACGATGTGTAAATAATCATTTTCCTGTATTGCCCAGATCGATAATACATACGAAATCCAACTCACACTGCTCTAGATCGATAATGACCAAATCGGATATCCCGGCCATGGTTATGGCTTGAAGCCCAAAATTCAACTTCATTGATACGATGTGTTTTATCGTTTTCCTGTATTTCCAAGTCATCATACATACGAAATCAATCTCACTTTGCTCTAGATCGATAATGACCAAATCCGATATCCCGGCCATGGTTATGGCTTGAAGCCGAAATTTTAACTTCATTGATACGATGTGTTATATGGTTTTCCTGTATTGCCCAGTCATAATACATACGAAATCAATCTCACTTTGCTCTAGATCGATAATGACCAAATCCGATATCCCGGCCATGGTTACGGCTGGAAGCCGAAATTTTCACTTCATTGATACGATGTGTTATATCGTTTTCCTGTATTGTTTAGTCATTATGCATACGAAATCCATCTTATTTGGGTCTAGATCGATTATGACCAAATCCAATATCCCGGCCATAGGCCATAATCCAATATTGGTTACGGCTAGAAGCCGAAATTTTCACTTCATTGATACGATGTGTTAAATCGTTTTCCTGTATTGCCCAGTCATAATACATACGAAATCAATCTCACTTTGCTCTAGATCAGTGGTTCTTAACCGGTGGTCCGCGGACCACAGGTGGTCCCTGGAGGCATTCCAAGTGGTCCGCGAAGCCATCCTAATAATATGTGACGTGACGTCATGAGTCGAGTCGAAACAACGCGAGCCGCGCGCGGCACGAGTCCGAAGGCGAAACGCGGTGCACGAGAGCGGGGGTGGCGGTTTCGTTCCATTTGTTCTTTGTTTTATAGTCCGACAACTTCGTGCGAAACCGTCCTGCGGGGTGACAGACGTTGGCGGGGGCGAGGTAGCACGTCATTCTAGCTCACGGCTACACACGAAGAGAAGTTTGTCTAGGATAAATCTTGCGATAAGTTGTACTTGTGACGCAGTATAATTAAGAGTAAACATTATAGATAAAAACTATTATTTTATTTTATATAACGCTTTAAGACAAATCATTAAAAAATCTAAAATTATAATGAATGGTTTTATTATAGGTCAATTTCCATATCACTTTCATGTTCACTTTCTGTTTGATCATTTTCATCACTTGCATCGTCATCATCAGTGTCGTTTTCATTCAATTGAATGATGAATCTAAAAAAAAAAAACAAATTAATATTCTCCTCTTTGACTGGCATGTTAAATATTTGAAACCAAACCTATGTATTGTCTGTCTTAAGTGTTCACGTGAGCAATCAAGTATATTTTCTTGTTTCAATTTAGCGTTCAACTTTTTCAACGACGGGATACATTTTTTGACAGTATACCATTGTGTAATTTTCTCCGTAGACACCATTCCGTAAAACTGTCGATTTCAATCCTGTTTTTTAGGAAAACTGTTTTTCCGTGGTGATTTGAAAGTCGCTGAGCTGCCTTGTGTATCTATGGATCTAGCTTCTTTTATATTTTTTTTAACGCTGGATTCTGACCAAACCGGTGGCTTCAGCAACAGTTTTTGCTAAATTAATATCATTTGCGTATTCGGGCAGATGATCGATCATTTTTTCGCCTTTCAAAAAATTGGTACACTTTATGTACAACTTCTTTAAGTTGTCTTGAGATAGCCTTACTCATCTTAATCTCGTGTGCGTCGATTTCAAAGGCGTACAGAGTATTAAGCACGTGTTGCCGCTTCAACTGCGCGGCCGAGACTGCCGAATTTGACGCGCAGATGCACGCGTTCCCTTCCCCGCTACACTGCCCACTACCCGCTGACATCTTGATTACCTCGCCTCCGCCAACGTCTGTCCACCCCGCAGGACGTGTTTCGCACGAAGTTGTCGGACTATAGCGCGCGGGGTTGCGGATCGTCACTTGTAGCGTCGACGTTGTAATGAGCGGTAGTGATTTATTATAGGTAGTAAAATAAATATTATTTGTTTGGTTTATGTCACACAGACTAAAAATCGGTTTTATTTAAAGTCGGTTTACATAAGATAGTTTTACGTGACAACGTAATATTAAAACATAGATGAAATAAATGCACAATTTTATAGATCGTGCCTCTCTTTCTCTTGTTTCGCGCTCTCACTCGCAGAACGCTACAAACGTTATGATGAGTCACCCTTTTTCGTGCATGCAGCCGGTCTCCATCGTTTTATAAGACGTTGTCACGTCAAAACGAGCTTATTTGACTTGCATTGTTTGTGTGTAGGGTAGGTACGTTTGTTTGTTCGGGTCTAAACCTTACAACTAAATATTTCAAAGCAGTTATTCTCAACCAATTGAGGCAAAGTTGGGAATACATAATATTATATCATTTCGGTGACAATGCAATTACTTGGTATAATTGAGCAGATTATGATGTATATGTAAATATAGGTACCTACTTAATAATACCGTCGTATTTGGGCTCATTAATACGTCTTGAGCAGTAGATACTTTAAACCGTCATTCCAACAGCTGGCCATAGACCTCACAAAATAAAAGCTTATCAAAACAACACATTTTTATTATCAGATCTTATACCTGTCCATATTATCGCTAAAACTTCGTTTTCAGAAAAATGCCACCAAAAAGAAAATATGACGACGACTATATTAAGCTGGGCTTTACTTCAATAGAAATTAATGGAGAAACTAGACCACAATGCGTTTTATGTGCAACCTGTTCTTTCTAACGACGCTTTAAAAACCGGCAAAGTTCATTGATACGATGTGTTGTAGGTTTTGGGATTTTCCTGTATTGTTTGGTCATTTGGCATACGAAATCCATCTTATTTGGGTCTAGATCTTAATGACCAACTCGGATCCCGGCCATTGGTTATGGCTGAAGCCAAATTTCAACTTCATTGATAACGAGTCTTATATGGTTTTCCTGTTGCCCAGGCAAATTAAATACGAAATCACTCTCACTTTGCTCTAGCATCGATAATGACCAATCCGATATAACGGTCATGGTTATGCTTGAAGCGACATTTTTGACTTCATTGATACGATGTGTTATATGGGTTTCCTGTATTGCCCAGTCATAATACATACGAAATCATCTCACTTTGCTCTATCGATAATGACTCAAAGCCGATATACCGGTCATGGTTACTGGCTTGAAGCCGAATTTTAACTTCATGAATACGATGTGTTCTATGCATTTTCCTGTATTGTTAAGGTCATTTGGCATACAAATCCCCTTATTTTGTCTAGATCGATTATGACCGAAATCGATATCCCGGCCTATAAAATCCAATTATCGGTACGGCTGGAAGCCAGAAATTTCAACTTCATTGATACGATGTGTTATATCATTTTCCCTGTATTTGCTTAGTTCATTATGCATACGAAATCCATCTTATTTTGTACTAGA
>JADPWL010000390.1:0-11242 GCA_019059595.1 Marasmia exigua
CAGCTTGCCAAAGATGGTGTATTTGGTCCCAAGAAAACTCTGTTAGTACAACACGACCCTCGGGCTCAGATTTATCAAGATTTCTTATCGACCTATCACTAAAACACGGTTTGTCCTACGGTACTATTCTTGTTTACAAATCTGCAATAGCTACCCTTTGCGACCCCAGCTTAGAAAGAAATTTAAGTTCCGACAACTTAGTAAAGCGAACTCTAAAAGCTATTTCTTTACAGAAACCACGACCAGTTAAACCTCCTATTTGGGACATTGACAACTTATTACAGTGGTTGCAGAACAACAATCACGACGAAAATAGGCTTTATGAGTGTTCACAGAGAGCAGCCGCATTATTGCTCCTGTGTTCTGGACGCCGGGTTCACGATTTAACCCTTCTCGATATTAGCCCTGAGAATTGCATTGTTAGCGAGAACTCCATAATATTTTGGCCTAGGTATGGGTCTAAAACAGACTCTAATAGTAATATACAGTCTGGCTGGCGTTTACTGAAGAACACTGAAAATAGAGCCCTAGATCCTACTTTTTGGGTTTTGAAAGTAATTTCATTGTCAAATTCCAGACGAGAGCGGTGTAACAATAGCAGCTTGTTCCTCACTACCTGTGGTATACCTAGACCAGCCACAAGAGCCATTATTGCTAACTGGATCAAGAAGATTTTACTGCAAGCCGGGATACAAGCTAGTGCTGGTAGCATTAGACCTGCTGTTGCATCGAAAAGTTGGGTTCAGAACAATAACATCGAGGATATATTAGCTCGCGGAAATTGGCGCTCAGGGAACACTTTCCGAAAATACTACTGTCGAGAAGTCAGGCAATCCACCTCTCAGCATAATGTTTCTAAGTTTTTTGCACCTATTCGTGACTAAAATAAAACTAAAATAATAATAATAAAGTTAAATTACGTTTGATAAAAATAATCATAATAGTAAGAAAATAAGAATAAAATAAAGAATCAATTCAAAGTAATATTAATTGTGTTCAGAAATCACTCAAAGGATTGTAATTGAAACCACTGTCGCATTATTGAAATACTTACATAATTATGTATTCCTTATTGTTTTTTATGTATAATCAAAATAATTGTGGTGATGGGTGAAAATAAATATTACAACTGTAAAATATTTTTATTTCTTGTAGAATTTTACACGTATCACATACATACGATTAGAATAAACACTAAATAATAACAATTAACGCACGAAATCATTGCACTGCACTTTTATAACCAAACACTTTTCACTTGTTAAAATCACATTGGCGTTTCAGAGCACCAGGCGATAACAAACAGGTCTCAAATATTTTTGTAGGCTTCGAATAACGGTACATAAGCTTAATAGCAGCGTTTTACCTTACAATAAAACGCTTATTAAGCGACTTACCTTATTCGAAGCCTACATTTTTCATTTCTGCCTGGCCTCTTCTCATTCGGGTACGGCGTAGTGCCCCATGCCCTAAGCAAGCACAGGTCACAAGTTGAGATATAAATTCACACCTAAAATAAACACGAAACGTTATTTGACGTACCCTCATAACTGTCATAAAAATTTGAGATTATAATGAGTCTAGCGCGCGCTGCGCGCTCGCCCGCCTGGTGAAATTGGAGGGAGACGACAGTGGGGAACGGAAGTGACGTAGTATTTCGCAGGTACTAGGGCCGGCACGCCCAACGGAAACGGATACGCTACTCTCAAATATTTTTGTAGGCTTCGAATAAGGTAAGTCGCTTAATAAGCGTTTTATTGTAAGGTAAAACGCTGCTATTATTGAGAGAATACAATATGTGCAGGTATTCAACGGGCCGGAGATCACGATGCCGAAGGACAACCGGCACTGGAAGGAATCCGAAGAGGGCGCCACTGGCCCTGATACCTTCTGGGAGCACAGGTAATAAAATTACACTTCTTTTTTTTATTCTAACCTAGGCTATGCCTGCGTTATTTACTTCTTCATTGAAAGGTTGAAATAGAGATCCACGGAACCTAGAGTTTTTGTAGAATAGTTACCATAGTACAAGTTTAACCCTTAATTGGACATTGGGAAAATAGATCCCACCACATTTTGAACTTTATGTGTCACGGCATAAGAGCGAAAACCAATGAATTTTTTCACTGACTCATATCCAATTAAGGGTTAATTCGATTGATTACGATTGCAAACGCTGTTTGAGACTTAATGCATTAAGTTAAGATTGAATACAATAAATCCAGAGAGCAATGCTATCTATCTCCCTTATAACCGCACTCGCACCGAACATGGCACTCACGCATCAACCAATAAGAAACGTACATGTTTGACGTGTTTCAATGGCGCGTTGTGATTGGTTAGGATTTTTTTGCAATTTTTGAAAATGAGTCTTCTGCGGACTTCTTCTGTTCATTGGTGTAACTTAAAATACTGGTATAACTGTAAGGTCCAAAAGGATTTAATAAATTGACACCCACGAGACAGGCACTGCCTAGTGTGGGAGTTAAAGAACTTTTCTTTCTGTTAATGTGTGTTTTTGGTTAATAAATGTTTTTATTTATTTTTATTAAATATTTCACAATATCCCATACATTGATCTGAGTCCGAGATAGGTAGTTCGAACACCTGTGTTTAATATCCGTATATCAGAACCAACAGCGAAATTACATGTATACACATTTAATACTTTTCTTTTGTAAATACATACATACAATACATTGAAAACACCCAGACCAGTATTTGGTTGATTAATTCTTATATCAATGTCAGCGTTGATTTGTAATAATTTGATATGAATTTCTATGAAATAACAGGTGGTTGGTTTTTCTTTATCTTTAAAGATTAGGAACTGGATTTGTACGCTGCGTCATACACCACCGCACATTCTGTTTGGTCAGCATTCAGTTGTTACGCGCGGCTGACCTAATATTACTTAAATTTATATTTTTAAGTGCGTTTTCAACAGCCTAGCAAGACAGCTGTGTATTCTATAGCTATATTTACGTTTAATTCAACATTGTAGAATCGTAATAAATAATTAAGTTTTTCGCATCAACGAATTTAACTTCTACACCCACCAATCAGAGCAAGAACAGATGTATGATAGCAAGAGACCGTACATTTTTATGGTCTTTCGAGCCGGATATGAACTAGCAACCTATGGAATTATTAAAATATTTGATTTGTCGTTTCGTGGTGTGCTTTTATGCGCGTATGTATAGTAAAAGATAGATAGATATTCTTTATTGCACAAAAATAAAATACAAGCATGATACAACAGCAACAGACAGTACAATAAGGCGGTCTTATCGCTTGTAGCGATTTCTTCCAGACAACCTTTGGGTAGAGGAAAGAAATATCGTATCCGTAATAGTAAGGGAAGGCAGTGCAAAGTAGTTTAACAAATGAAATTGAGAATGGCAGAAAAATACATTATTTTATATATTAATATTATTACATTACATAAATAATAATAAACAATACATACATACCCAATAATAATATATACATAGATAATTAATAACAAAAATTCAATAAAAATATTTCTTATAGATAGGTATAAATGACCAGAGAGCAGACCACATAAAAAAGGAAGAAGAGACAAGGAAAAAACATGTACCTATTTATAGAGATAGGAAGTGAGTTTTGACACGGGACTTTAATATAGGAAGGGATTGTGATTTCCTGATTGGAAGGGGTAATAATAGGGGGGTGGTAATAGGTGGGGTGAATCTGAAATGATGGTAACCGATCGATATTGTAGGAAGTTGGTATAATGCATGGGTATGTTTCAGACACGTACACAACGAATACGGGTTGTACCAGATCAAGGCCACTTTCGAGGGGCTGCAGGAGCGCGCCAACAACAAGTACCGGCCCTTCATACTCACCAGGTCCACCTTCGCCGGCACTCAGAGGTTAGTTCAACCCTTGATCAGGCAACTAGACATCATTTATTGTATTGGTTTTCGACCTTATCTCATCTGCACTAAGTTCAAAATCTGTTGTTGTGATTACCAGATTAACCAATCTTCCCAAAACTTCATGATTGAATGATTTATTTATTTATTTTTATTTATTTAAACTTTTATTGCACAAATTTTGATACAATAAGGCGAACTTAATGCCAAGAAGCATTCTCTACCAGTCAACCTTTGGGTCATGCAGAAAGTGCAGTGGTGCGGCGAAAAGAAAATTTATAGTTACTAGTAAGGAGAAAAAAAAAGGCTAATATTAAATAACTACATTATATACATACCTACATATATAAATATATTAATGATCGGTTTTTAAATATTTTCGAAATTTCTCTTGTCGTACCCAATAATTGAACGTGAATCGATGTCACAGAAATGATCTTTAAATTCGAAGTAATAAAAATCGATGAAATGAAATTTGGTTAACAGTAATATTGACAGGGGGACGTTATAAACCGTTTTTTTTTTTTCAATCTGTAAATGTCAAAACAGCATTAGTTCCGACTTTCGCCACGTGCCAAATAACCGTGATCGGACTATACAGTGCGACGACGATCAGAAGGCACTTCAGTGACAATGACAGGGGGGCGTTGTAAAACGTATTTTCTATGGGAAAATGTCAAAACAGCATTAGTTCCAACTTTCGCCACGTGCCAAATAACCGTGATCGGACTATACAGTGCGACGACGATCAGAAGGCACTTCAGTGACATTGACAGGGGGGCGTTGTAAAACGTATTTTCTATGGGAAAATGTCAAAACAGCATTAGTTCCAACTTTCGCCACGTGCCAAATAACCGTGATCGGACTATACAGTGCGACGACGATCAGAAGGCACTTCAGTGACATTGACAGGGGGGCGTTGTAAAACGTATTTTCTATGGGAAAATGTCAAAACAGCATTAGTTCCGACTTTTGCCACGTGCCAAATAACCGTGAACTTTATGCTTATTGAAATAAAGGTAGGATTCGGCGGGTAGGGCTAAAACAAGCCGCATGGGCTGATGCAATTTAAAGGTTTTAAAATAGTGTCTAGTGGTTTTTAGTGTTCAAATTTGGTGTTTATTTGTGCAGTGAAGTGCCGCAAAGTGATCCTAATAATAAGAATCGTTGGATCGTATCGTTTTTAACACTGCTATTGTGTGTCGACTGCGTTGTCTCGTGAAAACTTGCTTGGACCAAATAAACCGGTTCTCAGACTTCATAAAATCGGTAATTCGTTTGTTGGCTTAAGTATTAAGATATTTAATAAGATACCACAAAATGTCATTAACCTATCACTAGATAAGTTTAAGTCTCATATTAAAACCTGCCTAATGAAGAAAGGTTACTATAGTGTACAAGACTATTTAAATGATAAGGATTCTTGGTCATGTTAATTGATTAATCTTTTAAGTTGTTATTCATAGTAGTCTATTAACTTTCATAATTGTATTTTTTTTTCTCTTCTCAATTGAAACTCTGTAACATCAACAATATTTGAAAAGAGTAACTACTGAGTTTCTTGCTGGTGTCTTCTCAGTAGAAATCGACATTCCGAACCAGCGGTAGATATTATGTACCTATTTTGACATTCATAAGTGTTCTGTGTGGACCTAAATTGAATAAAGAAATTTTTATCTTTATCTTTATCTTTAAAGTCTTAAAACCTGCGATTGCTTTTAGAGTGATCTCCGCTGAATCTGTAGGTCGATAATACGTAAAACACCGGCGTTTTATTGAGTGACTTTGACTTTGACTTACTTCGACTGTTGACTACCTACTTATTCTGAATAAGTTACTTGACATTAGCGAATTATCTTCGGGTAGAGCCATAATAAAAAAAAATAAAGGTCAAGTGACATCTGTCATTCTAATCAAGCTATATTTTGTGACAGATACGCGGCAGTATGGACGGGCGACAACGCGGCGGAGTGGGGGTTCCTGGCGGTGTCGGTGCCGATGTGCCTGTCCCTGGGCGCGGCCGGCATCAGCTTCTGCGGCAGCGACGTCGGCGGCTTCTTCAAGTACCCCGAGCCCGAGCTCATGACGCGCTGGTACCAGGTCTGTCGGCCCTACATACTATTATTGGATATAACTTTTACTTTCTTTGTCTGATGACGAGCTTTGATTTGGGACCTATTTCCGTTAAATGTCGTTAGAACATTCATTATTTATTTATTTAATTAGAACACCAACATAAAATACATTTTGACAATACATAAGGGGTTAAATAATGGGGTATAAAGCTTAATGCATTTACAATTACAGGTGCAGACTGCATGCTATAGAATAAGTTAAGAAGCAACAAAAAAATTGTAAAGAAAACAATATTTAGAAACTCATTTTACATAGTGTGGCTGTTAGGCAGCCAATGATTTTTTAAAGCTGCCAATGTCACCCGCGAATAAATCGAGCCCCTTTGATCCAGCCAAACTGATGTAGTCTTTAATAAGACGGTTTAATGGAGCATTTTGACCTAAGTTAGAATTGCTACTTTGCTGAACAAGAATGTGGAATCTAGATGGGCGAGGAAGTTTAAGTGGTGCTGAGAAGGTTAGCTGCTGTAATAGATCCGGAGCATCGATGATGCCATTCCCCAACTTGTACATGAATATCAGGTTGTGCAAGCGTCTCCGACTTGATAATGAGTTCATTTTAAAGTTTTCCAATCTGGCTTCATAATTTAGAAGTACCTTGCCCTTACATATAAAGTAACATTTATATGTAAGATGCCACATAAATCGTTTTTGGATGCTTTCCAATCTCTTATTATAAATGTCATAAAATGGGTTCCAGGCTACACAACAATATTCTAGGCCACTACGCACAAATGAGTTGTATAATAAAATTTTTGTCTTCGGAGACTTGAAATCCCTACAATTCCTCAAAACAAACCCCAGATTATGCAAAAGGGTCGAAACTTTTTTGCAGTTATGTTGAATGTCAAGTTAAGACATAAAATGTCTTAACTTCTCTAATCGACCCTTGAAATGATAACCTGTCTTCAAAAAGCTATCATTACGGTTTTCTCATTACGAAAATATGTTGTGTGGCTCGTGACAGTGTCAGTCAAGAAAATAATTTATTGTTACATTTTCAGAAATAGTAATTTAGCAAATAATAAAATGCTTTCGGCTAATCGTGACCAAATAAGAGTTCAAAATATTGATTTGCACGAACAAGGAGTAGCCATTCACGAAATATTACGACAAATTAATGGGATAGAAACACAGTTCGCCGTTTAACAATTACTCGGAAAACATCAGTATTAATCGTATGCCCTAGCTCAAGTTAACGTTTTTGCACGGTAGCCCCTAGAAAAGTAAAGTTGTCGATGGTAAATATTATAACTTTGACACGTTACAATATTAGCTCTTAATTGCGAATGCTTACTACACGACATTCAATCTTAGGTGGGTCCCAAATTAAAGCTCGTGACTGTACATGGTAGAAATCCCGTAAACAACTATTCTAATAAATATTTCACAACCTCACATACATTAATCTGACTCCGAGATAGGTAGCTCAAGCACCTGTGTTACGGATATCAGAACCAACAGCGGAATTACAAATATATACATATAATACTCTTCTTTTGTAAATACATACTTAATGTGGCAAATCGATTTCTTTAAGTAATCATTTCAGTTTCGTTTTTATTTTGTTTCTCAATTTGACGTTTTTATATTGTCATTGATTTGGTTTGGTGCAAAATGGAATGTAGATTTTATTTGTATACTTTCATTGTTGTCTTGCTATTTTTACCTTTCTCCCTCACTCGTTAACACTTATAATACATAGAAAACACCCAGATATAAACAGACATGGCATGACATGGATATTGACTGACCGGATGGCGCAATTGGTAGTGACCCTGCCTCTTACGACAAAGGTCGTGGGTTCGATCCCCACCCTGGGCAAACATTCGTGCGATGAGCACTTGTGTTTGTTCGGTGTCTGGGTGTAATATATGTATTTAAGTATATATTTGTGTTCCTCTGTTGTCTGATATCTGTAACACAAGTGCTTAAACTACTTAGTACGGAATCCGGTCAACGTATGAGATGTTGTTGATAGGATTATATCTAAATAATGCAATACTTACTTGTGCACTGAGTGCACAGTATAACATTAGTTATAATGTGTACATGTTATCACATTAAGTATATAGAAAAAAATATGGTATACTCTTAATGATCTTGTTAGATTTATATCAGTTGGCTATAATTTTAAGTAACAATTGTCAAAGACTATGTTTGTACATATAAAGTTATGTAATATTGTGAATAACTGCTATGGCCTAAAATATTTAAGTGTTACCCTTTAATATGATAAGTATACGTAATGTTAACGGCTGTTGTTATTCCTTAATAAATAAATAAATAAATAAATATTTCACAACATCACATACATTGATCTGACTCCGAGATAGGTAGCTCAAGCACCTGTGTTACGGATATCAGAATCAACAGTGGGATTACAAATATTACATATAATACTTTTCTAATACTTTTCTTTTGTAAATACATACTTATAATATATAGATAACGCCCAGACCAATACAAACAGATATGTTCATGCACACAAATGTTTGTACTGTGCGGGGATCGAACCCGCAACCCTTGCACCAGAGGCAGCGTTCACTACCACTGTTCCAAACGGGTCGTCAATATATAAAGTAAACTAGCTTTTGCCCGCGACTTCGTCTGCGTGTAATTCGAATAAAAGCAAGGTCTTTATGTATCACACATATCTTTATAAATTATAGCCTATGTGTTATTCTGATCTATAAGCTACATTACTGTAAAGTTTCATTAAAATCCGTTCAGTAGTTTTTGCGTGAAAGAGGAACAAACATCCATCCATACATCCATCCAAACAAACTTTCGCCTTTATAATATTAGTAAGGATGTGTTATTCTGATCTATAAGCTACATTACTGTAAAGTTTCATTAAAATCCGTTTAGTAGTTTTTGCGTGAAAGAGGAACAAACATCCATCCATACATCCATCCAAACAAACTTTCGCCTTTATAATATTAGTAAGGATTAGTAAGGATTGTGAATAACTGCTATGGCCTAAAATATTTAAGTGTTACCCTTTAATATGATAAGTATACGTAATGTTAACGGCTGTTGTTATTCCTTAATAAATAAATAAATAAAGTTGTGAGAATTTAGATTTAGATTTAGACATGTTCATGCACACAAATGTTTGTACTGTGCGGGGGTCAGCGTTCACTACCACTGATCCAAACGGGTATATAAAGAGCGGCATGTGTTGGCCGTGTGGTCCCCGGCAGAGTAGAATAGGCCACCCTCACTCTTACCGAGGTGTCGTAAAAGGCGACTAAGGTAAAGCTGCTGTCATGATCATCAGCATCCAGAGAAGGAAAACTCTGCATTTATATCAAAACCCTCGCCAACCCGTCTGCCAAGCGTGGTGAGTATGGCAATTACCCCTCATGTGATTGAGGGAGGCCCGTGCCCCAGCAGTGGGGACTTAAATGGGCTGATGATGATGTGTTGCAGGCGGGCGCGTACCAGCCGTTCTTCCGCGCGCATTCGCACATCGAGACCAAGCGCCGCGAGCCCTGGCTGTACGAGCCCTCCACCACGCAGCTGCTACGCGACGCCAATCGCCGGCGCTACGCCCTGATCGACTTCTGGTGACCTATATTTATTTATTTATTGAGTAATGCATCATGTACAATGTCAACAGATCTTTAAATGTAATGGTAAGTAGATACATGTACCCTGTTAGGGTGTAGCAAGATTAACAGTATACTAGTTTCGTCATTAGTGATTAGCTTAATAGATAATAGTGATTACGCAATTTAATACATTAACAATTGTTTCATGCAAATATTATGTTCTCTGGGTATAAAATGTCAAATCTTTAAAATAAGTAGGTATAGTGTCATAGGGAGTAATTGGATTAGGTACATTTTAAACTCATTGTAAATATTTCAATCATTAAAAATAATTGGGATTGGGAGTTATTAAGTTTTTGTTGTTACTAATTAGGTACAATAGATTCAAATACATATGTTCTAGGTATTTATCACACTTTCGTATCCGTCAAGTTAAAGGTAATATTAAATTAAAGTTGTTAAATTAAAGTAGCTTGATTCTAGGAACACTTCTGTACATTATACAATTTACATGATCTTATAGAGTTAACGAGACTATTGTATTCTTTAACCCCCGACGCAAAAACGACGGGGTGTTATAAATTTGACGTGTCTGTGAGTGTGTCTGTCTATCTATGGCATCGTAGCTCCCGAACAAATGAACCGATTTTGATTTTGATTTTTTTTTGTTTGGAAGATGAATCATCATCATCATCATCGTCAGCCCATTTAAGTCCGCACTGCTGGGGCACGGGCTTCCCTCAATCACATGAGAGGTAATTGCCATACTCATCACGCTTGGCAGACGGATTGGCGAGGGTTTTGATATAAATGCAGAGTTTTCCTTCTCTGGGTGCTGATGATCATGCCAGCAGCTTTACCTTAGTCGCCTTTTACGACACCTCGGTAAGAGTGAGGGTTGCCTATTCTACTCTGCCGGGGACCACACAGCCAATATGACGCATGATGAATAAGGAAGGAGTTTTCTTAGCTATGTTGGATAAAAATCGATCCATGAAGGCCGCCGTCACAAAGATTTGATTTTTATGTTTTAACACAACTCCCACAATATGGATATCATATAAAAGGGCTTGAGTAGCAGAATATATTAACTGTGAAAAATTTCAAATCCAAGATGGCCGCCGTCAGAAAATGACGAATAACCTATTTGTTGTTCCAACTGCCTCAATATAGGTATCAAATGAAAGAGCTTTAGTTGTGTCGGGGGTTTTTAAATTTTCAATTTTAACTAAAATGTATCAAGACGGGAATCAACACGATATTTATTATGTGATACAACATTGTGTACTCACATATTTGGCTCAACGTTTCGGCTACGTTACATTTGTCGCGAGCGGACTGGCGGAGCACGGCGTCGTCTGCTGGGGCCGGGCTGTGAATCTTCGGACACCCTCACATTTTTTGGTTATCAATCAAAATCGGTTCATTGTTATTTTACCGCTCGCTTTAAGTTACTCGACTATTTTTTTATTTATTTATTTATTTATTTGGAAACAAACAGTCATTTACAAACTTTGCACAAAAAATATGATTAACAATAGACTTACAGTTTCACTAATTGCAATTAAAAACAGCACTAAGATAGACTAATTTAGACCCTAGAACAAACATTTTAGTTCAGAATAGATTTAAAACTATCGTTACAATA
>JADPWL010000394.1:0-15334 GCA_019059595.1 Marasmia exigua
TATTTATAGAGAATGATTGTGATATGAAAAATCTGCCCCGCTACTCATCGTGCCCAAAATGCTGGCAGCGTTGCCTCTTTGGATGGCCAACCCAATGCGTTGGCCGAGGTAGCTGCCAGCATTTCTATCACCTGAAATGTCGAGTAGCCGGGCAGACAACTCGCGGAAAAGCTTGTGGGCCTCGGGCCCCCACGGTCCCAAGGTTTCCACGCCGAACGGAGCAAATCGGTAACAGGTGTCTAAGGCGGAGTATTTGTTTTTTTTTTCGTGACTCCGCCGAAGCAGCTGCTGCACCCGCACCCCGTGAAGTGGCGTGGACATGGGAAGGCGCCAACGTGTCCGCACAGGTCGCGTCCCAAACCAATGCCTTGCCCTGACTCCACGGGATGAGGGTCATCCCATCGGGCCTTTTGCCGTCGCTCCGACATATGCCTAGGGGTTCTAGGACTGCCGGAGTTCGGACTGAAATGAAGGCCCGGCGGAGGATGTCATTCAGGTAGGCATGGCGAGGGACCCGGCCAGCGCTTCGGGCACACGACAGACCGTGGTGGCCCAGGGATCCCACAAACTCTCCACAGGAACATGTATGAGGGTGAGTGATGGGAAGCCCAAGGCGAAGGGAAACCGCTATGGACAGAGTGACGTTGTCCAGAACGGTTCCAACATTCGCCGAGGGCAGAGCGTGCAGCCAGAAGCCAGACTCTCTTTCTGCTACGGCAAGGAGACGAGCCCGCTCTTTGTCATTGGCCGAGTAATTGTAATGTAGGTACATGGAAATAACTACATATCGATAGTTGTAAGGTGTGCGCGCGGGCCGCTCGTAGGCCGGTTGGCCAGTCTGGAATAAACTGCGTTGGTGACTACTCGTGCGTTTCCCTTCAAATACCTCATTGGCGAACGAAGATTTTTAAGCGTGCATAAGGACGGTAGCGGTAAAAACAAAATGTCGATCGGGAAGATAACGGAATTCAACGTTAGATCGGGAAATTGGACGATGTATGTGGAGCGAGCAGAAATGTATTTTCAAGTAAACAAGGTTTCAGAAGCACTTTGGTTACCTACACTGATAGCGGCGATGGGGGACGAGGCATACGAGCTGTTAAGTAACCTTACCAGCCCCGAAAAACCTTGTGCTAAGACATACGCAGCAGTGGTTAAATTAATGGCGGAACATTTACAGCCTAAGCCCTCGTTTATGGCAGAACGCTATCGTTTTCGTCAGAGAAGACAGAATATGGGGGAAACAGTATTACAATACATTTCGGAACTAAAGAAAATGTCGAAGTTTTGTGAATTTAAATCAGTCTTAGAAGAAAACTTAAGAGATCAATTGGTGTGCGGTTTAAGAAGTGAGACCGTGAGACAACGACTTTTCGCCGAAGAAAATTTGTCATACAATAACGCGGTTAAGATTTCATGTGCTATGGAAGCCGCGGAGCGAGATGCAGCGGCGGTCGAGCGGGAATCGATAGAACCTGAGGTACATGCGTGGGCAGCAAGGCGCGTCGTGACCCAGCATCAGAAACGCGGAGGAATGAAACCAGCAGGAGGTACCAGACAGAGTAGTGGACACGACGAAACAGAGCTTAAATGTTATGCGTGTGGAGCGGAAGACCATAGGAGGGACAGCTGTCGCTATAGCGGATTTGTCTGTAGCGGGTGCAAACAGCGAGGTCATCTACGGCGGGTATGCCCGAATAGGCGTACACGATGGCAGGGGCAGGGTGCCCGGAATAATATGGTGGCTCATGTGCAGACGGCGGTACCAGGGCAAGGAGAACATGCCCTAGGAGACGAGGAACCATCGAGCTCGGAAGACGAGGGCTGGCCTCAAGAAGAAGCCTTGCATCAACTGAGTTTGAATAGCTATAAGCCGGTAAGCATACTTGTGTCAGTAGATGGGGTTGAGTTACCTATGGAGATTGATACGGGGTCTTTGGTTTCCTGTATTAGTAAAAAAACATTTGATAAATATTTTTGTAATAAGCCCCTACAAAAACCGAATTTAGTATTTAGATTTTATGACGGTAGTAAGATTTTTCCTTTGGGTGTGGTCAATTCTACAGTCAAATATGGAAATTGTACAAAGCAATTGGAACTGTTTGTAATAGAAGGAGGAACTACATCCTTACTAGGTAGACAGTGGCTTTCTGAATTACGTATTAAAATACCTATATTTCATAACGTATCAGAGAGGACAAAGGATATCATGTTAGGTAACAACGAGAAATTGTTCGTATTGGTCGACAGGTATAAGGAAGTGTTTTCGGAGACACTGGGTCGGTTCCGGGGGGGCTGCGCCCGGCTGCAGGTGCGCGAGGGAGCGGTGCCGGTGTTCTGCCGCGCGCGGCCCGTGCCGTACGCGCTGCGCGAGCGCGTGGAGGCCGAGCTGGCGGCGATGCTGCGGGCCGGCGTCATCGAGCCGGTGGAGACGGCGGACTGGGCTACGCCTTTGGTACCGGTACGTAAGGCGGACGGTGGACTCCGTATCTGTGCTGATTATAAAGTGACTTTAAATCCAGTACTGAAAGTAGATAGGTTCCCGTTACCACGAATAGATGACCTATTAGTTCAATTAAATGGAGCAAAGTATTTTACAAAAATCGATTTATCCCAGGCATATAATCAGATTGAGCTAGATGATCCCGATAATTTGACAGTAATAAATACGCATAAGGGTTTATTTAAATACAAAAGGTTAGTTTATGGCTTAGCGTCAAGTCCAGGAATTTTTCAACGTATAATGTCTAATCTTCTTAATGATATCCCTCATGTAGCGGTGTTTTTGGATGACATCATAATTGGAACTCCAGATGCCGAATTGCATTTGCAGATTTTAGAAAAAGTGCTTAAACGAATTCATGAAAACGGCATGAAATTAAAACAAAATAAATGTAGTTTTATTACGAACGAAGTTAAGTACTTAGGATTCATCATATCTGCAGAAGGTATTAAGGTTGACCCGGAAAAAGTAAAGGGAATTTTAAATATACCCCGACCAGGTAATATTACAGAGCTCAGAGCTTTCTTAGGCACAATAAATTTTTATGCCAAATTTGTTAAAAATTTAAGTTCAATTCTAGCGCCCTTATACAATTTGTTAAAAAAGGGTACGAATTGGTTTTGGGATAAAGAGTGTGAATCGGCCTTTAACAAAATAAAATCAATATTAATTAGCGCGGACGTTTTGACTCATTACGACCCGCGGAAGCCTTTGTTTGTAACGTGCGACGCGAGCGCACGAGGAATAGGTGGAGTGCTCAGTCAAAGGTGCGAGTGTGAGCGGGACAGCGCGTGCCCCCACGGAGACGCGGGGGAACGGCCCGTGGTGTATGTATCGCGCGCACTTACTCCCGCGGAGAAACATTATTCGCAGATCGAGCGGGAAGCCTTAGCCATTGTGTTCTGTTTAGAAAAGTTACATCAATATGTTTATGGTAGGCATTTCACTTTACGTACCGATCACAAACCTTTAGTTACCATTTTCGGTCCTAAGCAAGGTATACCAGCTATGGCCGCTAGTAGATTACAGAGATGGGCTATCAAATTAACGGCATATACTTATGACATTGAGTATATAACGTCGAAACAGAACGGGGCGGATGGATTATCGAGGTTGCCTGCGCTCGCGACGTATAGGCATAAGCACATTTTGCCTGAGCAGACTTATTTACATTTCGCTCAAAATTCAATGTTATTAGATTATAATGTGGTTAAAAAACAAACCAGTAGCGATCCATTGTTAAGCCGTATATTGAGTTACATCCGCAGCGAATGGCCTAGGGAAAACGAAATTAAAGCTCTTCAGCCGTTTTTTAATCGAAAAAACGAGTTGTATGAGGAGTTGGGGTGTGTGTTGTGGGGATACAGAGTAGTAATACCGGAGAAATGTAAGTTAAAAGTTCTAGACGAATTACATGAGTCACACATGGGTATCGTTAAAACTAAGTCATTCGCTAGAAGTTACGTCTGGTGGCCGGGAATTGACGAGGCTATCGAGACAATGTGCCGCAGTTGTCAAGTGTGTGCGGCTGAGGGGGACGCACCCCCGCGTCAGGCCTCCTGCCCTTGGCCATGGCCAGATAAACCATGGTCACGATTACACGTAGATTTCCTAGGCCCGATAGCGGGAAAAATATTTTTTGTATTAATTGATGCCAGGACAAAATGGCTAGAGGTCGCTCAGGTTCCGAGCACAGCGGCGACTCACAGCATTAAATTCTTAAGCGATCTTTTCTCTCGGTTCGGGTTGCCAAAGCAATTAGTTTCAGATAATGGTCCCCCTTTTACCAGTAACGAATTTTCCCAATTTTTAAAATCTATAGGAGTCGAACATTTATTTTCAGCACCATATCATCCCGCCTCAAATGGCGCAGCTGAGAATGCCGTTAGAACGGTTAAAAAAGCTATCAAAAAATCAATACGAGAAAATGCTGATATAAATTTATATTTAAGTAATTTTTTATTATATTATAGAAACACAGATCACTGTACGACAGGTGAAACACCTGCCTTGTTAATGTTTGGCCGTAGGTTACGTACGAAACTGGACGTACTCAGACCAGATTTGAACGCTCGGGTAAACAAAGCACAAAAACGTCAGCAAGAGAGTGGGCCTCAGGTAACCAGAGCACTTAACGAGGGGGATGAGGTATGGTTGCGACAGTTTAGAGGTAACGATAAATGGGTGTCAGGGAAAGTTACTAAAAAAATAGGTATTTCAGATTATAAAGTAGTCGATGAGTTAGGTAGGGAGTCACATAAGCACATTGATCAGCTGAAGCAACGGATACGTAGTTCACTAATCTGTCCTTCTAGTCCTCCGGGTCCCAGTATCGACATCGAGAACCCCCAGGACGTACCTACGTACCGGACACCTGGGCGCAGCTCGACCGGCCCGAGCGTAGAACGTCCGCCGTCGGCCGGAGATGACGAGAGTAGTGGTCAGTTCGAAGATTGCATTGATGAAAACACAGAGAGTGCTCCGCCATCGCTCCCTTGTTCGCCTGCCCCCGTAACCCCCCAACCTCAGCCTCGACCGATTCGCCAGTGTAGATTAAATCCTCGTCGATACCGATTTTAACCCTAAGCGAAAATGTATTCTTAGATTTATAAGTTAAATAGTTCATAAAATAGTTATAGATATATTGTAATAGATTGCTAAAATAGGTATCAATGTTTAATGGTAACAACATTTATTTATTAACGTAGTATGTAATGTTTTGGGTTGTATGAAACTTTGGATCTTCTCTAAGTATTAATTTATGTCCTTCCGTTTAAAAGTTTTACTTATAGTTATACTTCATATGGTACCTATTAGTTAAGGGTGGAGATATGTAATGTAGGTACATGGAAATAACTACATATCGATAGTTGTAAGGTGTGCGCGCGGGCCGCTCGTAGGCCGGTTGGCCAGTCTGGAATAAACTGCGTTGGTGACTACTCGTGCGTTTCCCTTCAAATACCTCAGAAGACAATAGGTCTTCAAAAGTGGCCCGGCAGAGTGGCTCGTCCCATTGCTTCTGTACATGTGGATTGATTGGTGGGTCATTGGGGCAGGCATGCGACCAGGCATTCCTAGCTTTCGCCAGGCACGTAACCTCAACATCGCCAAGCGACGGGTTTATAATAGAATGGTAGAGGTTGTACGTGCTATAGGCGGACGACAAGAATGCGGGTAGAGCGACACAGGAAATTTTACGGGTGCCCAAACCACCGAACCGGATGGGTAGGGAACCCTGAGCCCAGGAACGGTCATCGAGCGGGCAATTCAGGATTTCGCAGAGTGTGTTTTGCAAAAGGTTGTCCAAAGAGGTGAGGATGTTTTTGAATTTCCAGAGCGGGGAGCAGCGTAAAAAATATGTGAATTTAGGTTTTGTCTCTACAAATCTACAAGTTGCGAAACCTATTCAATAGGAACCATTTAGTGTGAGTATGAATTCGCTTAGTGTTAAATTGACGCTTATACGATAATAACCATTCATTCCACAGCCTGAATTTCCTTCAATTTCTAAAGGGACAAAGTAGCGTCTTTAATTAAACCTACTGTATGCCCTATCACAGTGTAAAATCAAACCAGTAGCAAATCACATATATTATTAAAATATACGATCTAAAAAAAGTCCCGAACTAAATATGGTCCTGCCCCTTTTAATGCCTATCTTATTATAAATTGCCAGCTAAAATTATTATCGCACTAAAGCTTGTCATCCCGTTCCAACACGCAATGTTAAAAGAGGCCGGCTGGAATATTGTTCCGGGACTATCCTTAGTTCGCCATTTGTAAGAAGGGGTTATATGTTAGATCGGGATAGCTTGAGCTTTAGTTCAGTAATAATTTAAGACCGCGTTTTATAATAAGATGGCAAACGCAACGAGTGCCGCGCTCCGAGGATTAGGAAAGAGAACAGTCACTGATGCCTTTCGAACTGTATACACTTGGTCGCAACTGAAATCTATCGAAAGAAAGAAAGAAAGAAAGAAAATATTTATTATTATAGACATCACAACAGAACCCAATTTGGCACAAACAGAAAACAAAACATAAAACAATTAAAAATACATAAAAATAAAACAAAAGGAAAAAAAAAAACTATATTCAATCATGTCCAGACAGTGCCAAATGAAAATTATGGTGTGTTATCGGCCGAATCTGGACCAATCTATACTGTTTTATCACCATTATTTCAGCCAATAGACGTCCACTGCTGGACATAGGCCTCCCCCAATGTTCTCCACACAGATCGGTCCTGCGTCGCCCGCATACAATGGATTCCCGCGATCTTCACCAGATCGGCGGTCCACCTTCCGGGGGGCCGGCCACGGCTGCGACTTCCTGTACGTGGCCTCCACTCGAGGACCTTTCCGCCCCAGCGGCCGTCTGTTCTCCTCGCTATGTGCCCTGCCCATTGCCACTACTACTTCTGTTAATAATAATATGTTTGGTTTTGTGGAAGTGACTGATCTAGAATTATGGTCCATTTCAGTGGTAGCGTTCGCCGTGCATTAATGTGCAAGGGGCGTTGGCGTGGCCTTTTTACATTTCTAGGTGTCATGTCTGGGGTGTCACTCCGGTAGTGGGCTTCCCCCCGCTGACGAGTCCATACCACACCGGCATAATCCCAACCCGCGAGGGATGGAACGTCCTGTCCCGAGCCAGCTGGGGGCTCGGTGTCGTTGTCCGTTAGGTATCCGCCGGGACTAAGTCCCGCAGATAAGGTATGTCGGGGGGAAAAGTGGGGACGCGATGGTACGGCGCTATCTCGCGCAAGTGGGCACGGATGACTACCCCGCGCGGGCAAACATCCGGGCACTCTAACGGCCGCGGAGTCATCGATTCTGTCCATACGCGTGTTCCAAGTTATTGTCGAATTCCGCTCAAAGCGATGGCAGAGCTTAAGCAGACAGCGGCATCGCTTATAGGTAATCCGAAAACACGAAAAGCTTGCGCGATTTTATCGACACCTAGCGCCATCTAATGGTACAAAGCGGAACTGATGTCCCGAAACAAAGTGAGGGCGAATCAGACACGAGACGGTAAGTATGAGAGCGATGGTAGTTCAATAGTTCGGAACGCGCCTTCGATATTCGGGGGTTCGTGGTTCCAATCCGAAGCACCTCTGGATATTTCAAATCTATGTGCATATTTCTACCTGATGGTACTTGACTGTGAGTGAAAATATCGTGTAGATCTACCGTGTCCTGCACTTTTTGGATTAACCATGGGAGAGCCACGATTCGGCATGAATGGGCCGGCTCGAGCGGAGTCATAACACGGCCTCACAGAAAATCAGCGTGAAGCCGCACTGTGCTATGTTTCGCTGCGTAAGTGAGGGTGGAGGCCCCATCCGGGGACTCCACTGGTGTCGCGGATGTCAATGAGCGGCGGCAACCGTCGATCTGTCTGCTCGTATGCCACCATTCACATATTTTTTTAAAAAGTGCTACTTATTTGTGATCTGGCCATCCAATGCCAACAACGTTTCCCATTCGTAGCCTTTACGAATTGGTATTAAAGTCGGTCCACTACCATACTTTATACTGTAATAGAACTTAATGTGCTCGTGTCCCTATTAATCAACAATCGAAAGTAATTACTTGGGATCAAAGAGGAATCATGGTGCCGGTAACTCACAAAGGAGAGGAAAGGCCTTGGGGATAACAAATTCTAGGACTAAAGTTAGATTGATCAATCAGCCGAATTAACTCGTTTGTTGGTCATCGGTCATTTTCTTAAGGCGACGGGTAGCTCTAACTATCACATATACTTAATTAACATTTTGATGTGTTTTTGCTCACAAAATTCGGATTAACGCCTGTAAGTGGCCGTTTTTGGCGGTATTTCATATTTCGAGTAGAAAGCAGACCGACAAAAGTTAATTATAAGTATTGAATAAATAGTGTAAGTTCTTTTCGAGATGCTCGAACTTCGAAATTGTTAAAATGATATCCGGTTGAGATGCTAACAATTTAAATCAAATGGCTGGTCGCTAGTGTGCCCTACCCGTCGCCTTAATAATTTAGGCAACTTGTTTCTCCCTTGGCGAGTTCACAATGTATCCAGTAATTAATATAGATAGATGGAGCGGCTCGTGGAAGCCAAAACGTCCTGCTTCTAACAGATATCAATACAAGCATTTAATTTTCAAAGGTCAAAATGTCATGCACGTACAACCTCTGCGGATAAAGAATGGGATCAGAAATGGCGGCGCATCTACTCACTTCTCGCTCGCACACTATTTGCGTCTATACTCGCACTCGTGGGGTGCGAGTATAGTACAACATTTGAGTAGGTGTTTTTGGGCATTTCACTTCACTTGATTTTTTTCGAAATCGCTCTCTGCGTTCGCTCAGTCGCAAAAAATCAAGTTAAGTGAAATTGCCCAAAAAACAGATAGATAAGTGTTGATTTAAAATACGGTAACGTTAGATTTTAAGGTCGTTCTATATCGTTGTCACTGTCTGTCTACCCTGGAACGATCATTTCAGTGCCTAAGTTGAGGAATTTATTATTAGACGACCGATTGCACTGTTAGCTTAGTGGGTTAATAGTACTTAGAAACGATGATTCTCTTATTCAACAAAAACTGGAGCATAATGGGATTACGTCTCCGGACTGTTGTGACTTCGTTTGATTCGATGCAACTTTGCAGTCCGGAGACAACCATTATTTATTTTGATCCGTGTTTCATTTTTCGTCTTGTGTGCTTTACCGCGTTTAGCGTTTTTTACCAAACGTGGTGAGAGTAATCTTGTTCTGACTGATTTAAGCCCAGCCGATCGCTCCGGGTTATAATCTATCATTACAGACATCTCAGATAATCACCTTAGTCTTACTACACCTTTTTAGAGCGGCCGTCTCCTACTGGAGTGTTTCGGTCTTAGGTGACATCCACTAAATCCATGTTTCAATTTTGTATATATACAAACTCCAAACTAAAACTTTGCCATCGCGATGCAGGAATATATCTATGTCAGCTAATTTTACGGTGGCGTGTAACGTGATGCACAAACACTTGCTTGTGACTTGGTAGATGTAATGTTTTTGCAGACAGATTTTTAATGCTTACGCATTTGAACAGAAAATTAAACTTTTTTGAAATTAAGTACAATATATTAAACAATTTAAGAAATAATATAATATCACAACGCTCACGCCTAAGAATTCCGAAGAAAAAAAAAATCCGAGTAGGATTTGAACCTAGAACCTCTGAATCATCACGAACCGTATTTAAAAATAATAATTATCTAACTAGTTTTAATTTGTTTTTTACTTTACTTGAAAGTCAAAGAGGTAAGTACAGTTAGCTATACATTAATGTAAACAAATCTGTAATCACCATTTTCACCTTTATGTCAAACCCGTTTGGTTCAATACCAATTGTATAAATTTGACAGAATGTGGTAACCTGATGTGGCGATGTACATTGTTTGTACCTATTATCACTCCTACAATGCATCATACAGAAAATGTAATTGAACTTTTATGTATAGGTACTTAGTATTATTTAGCACAGTGGTTTGAGTACTGATTGACACGCAAGGGTCGCAGGTTCATGATAATGTATGTGATGTTGTCTATATTTTCATACAAGATACGTTTCTGCTTAATTATTGTCTCACTGTAAGACATATGCTTTCATCAAAGAAATTGAAGTGAGTAAGGGTACCGGAGGTCCAATCCAGGGTAAAAGAGGTTAGAAGGTAAGCAGCGCACTTGTGGCACCACTGGTGTTGCAGGTGTTCATGGGCGGCGGTAATCGCTTACCATCAGGTAATCCGTCGGCTCGTCTACCACCAAATTTTAAACACCATATTTTCATACAAGATGCATTTCATCTTAGGTAATTATTGTCACACTGCAAGACACATACATGCCTTCATTGAAGAAACTGAGTCATTGCTATTATTTTGTGATAAGGTATAATCACTATTTTATCAGTGGGAGAACAATGCTTCGGCATGAATGAGTCGCCTTGACTGTAATAATACCTCACTCTCACAGAAAACCTGCCTGAAGCAGTGCATGCGCTGTATTTCGCAGCGTGAGGGGGTACCGGAGGCTCAATACAGGGGATGAGGGGTTAAAAGGTAAGCAGCGCACCACCACTGGTGTTGTAGGTGTCCATGGGCGGCGGTAATCGTTTACCATCAGGTGATCCATCGGCTCGTCTGCCTCCTATATCATAAAAACATTATGCTTAACATGAGTTGGTATTGATCACAAGCTCGAGCGGCAGAGCTATGTTAAAAAATCTAATCATATTTTTGCTCGACCGGGAACAGAACCCAGAACCCCTGAACATAACAGATACTTAATCATTAGTTTTGTTTTTAACCATGATGTAAATACAGCTACTAATTTCTGAGATATTTTCAATAATGGTTTCTCATAGTCAAGTTGCATTCGACGAATACGACGCGCTGCTGAATTTGCATAAAATAAAAACAATGCATGCGTTAATGAATTGGAGCTGGGGTGTAATCACGGACTTTAAGCGATAATATTGATAGAGATTAATCAACGTGTGTATGGATTATGTACAAAATTCATATTCTTGACTTAGCTATTGCGATAGGTGGCAGACGAACAGACGGATCACCTGATGGTAAGCAAATGCCGCTGCCCATGGACACCTGCAACACCAGTGGTGGTGCGCTGCTTACCTTTTAACCTATTTTACCTTGGGTTGGGCCTTGGTACCCTCACTCACGCAGCGAAACACAACGCATGCACTGCTTTACGTCAGTTTTCTGTGAGGACGTGGTATTACTCATGCCAAGGCGTGGCTCTTCCGCTGTTATATACATATATACACAATATAGCAAGAGATCTTTCTATTATAGACAAAAATACCCAATACTCATAAATAAACTTATAGCATTAATATATACTAGGTAGTTTAGCAGAAATTATGAATGAATCGCTAGTATTATAAATATGCTACCAATGTCACTCGACAATAACTCGATACATCACAGAATCAAGTCCTTAGGGCTGAGTTCACCAACTTTAACAACGGTAATCTCACTTTAAATATATTTCAACCAAGGATTAGTATTTTTCAGGTACGGTTTAAATGTGATAACTATCGTTTAATATGTTGATGAACTCGGCCCTTAAATAAGCAAATCGAAAATAAATCAACGCCAAGTTTAAACTGATCTGTTTGAACAAATTTTTCTTGCTTACAATTATTATGTTTTTATGATCGTTTGTTTTAGCCGCTGGTTTCTTGCCTGCAGAATAGTTATTACATCGCCACGGTGCGCACTAGCATGTGCGCGCGTGGCTAACGTATACACAAAGTCTTGATGTTTTCATGAAAGGTCAGTTAATTACTACGGGTCAATTTAGGTAAAGCCTTCTCTGTATAGACGTTTTGTAATCGTTAAAATTTAAAAATAACATACTTACAAATTTAAATTAGTTTATGGTCAATGTGAAATAGTCTTTGTACATTCCGTAACGTTAGTTGCAATGAAATCTTTAATCAGCAATTAATAAAACATGCACACAAATAATTTCGCCGCTAGTTTTCAAGAAATACCATGTGAACAAAATTATTTTGCTGAAAACCATAAAAGTCAGAGGTAGGTAACCTGTTGATTTAGTAGTCAAATTAACTGACGAAATTGACTGAATATAAGTAGATGATTTATTTGCAGGTATTGAAACAACCAAACGCTGTGTTCGCTATTAGAGATATATTGATTTGAATGTTTGATGTAAATGCAAAAAAATATACTTATATTTTGAGTTGAAAAGAGAAATACAAAACATGAATGTTTGTGTGTAATGATAGTCATCTATTTACCTACCTACGATGTTGTTATATTATTAAAGCTACTTAGTTATATGAAAGTTGGTACGCTGGTTCTAAGCAAATGTGAATGAATAAAGGTTTCTGAAAAAAAAAATTAAGAAAATAAAACACAAGTATACATTCCTACCGATTTTCAGACAATTGTACTACACTTAAATAGGTTTTTATTGTTTACTTCTCAAGAAGTATATTTTTCAAACTTCAAACGTGCCCTTCATATCTATGAATAAAGGTTGAATACCTCTGCTAAAATAATGCGCAATCTGCACTTTTCTATAATAAAAACGCAGTAAAGGATGGGTACCGTATCAGTACTCCCAGGAGACATCTAAGGAACAAGTAGTAGTGCTTCGGCGTCGATACTCTCTGACCTAGAAAACCAAGAAGACCCAGAAACTCTGAAAAAATGTTCGTAAGTTAAACTTATTTATTGTCAAAATCATCTCTCTTTCCAGGTTTTATTGACGTATTCTATTTGTTGTCATAATCATCTGTCTTTCTATGTCTTATAATGCTAATGTTTTTTTATAACATTATTTCCCATTTTCGACAGATTTTCAAGACCTAATCTCCTGACTATGTGTGCTAAAAAACTTATGGATTTCAGGTCTGAAAACAAAGGAAACAAACGGTCGAAGAAGATCGTCGAATCAAACCACTTCTTCGAGTCAGAAGACGAAAGCTTAAGGTAATTTAGATATCCGTTTTTGTCTACTATTCATACCCACATCATCAATTTATTTTCTCTGTTTATCATACTTTATCTAGAACAACCACGTCCAGAATATAATGATAATAACTCCAAAAAGTTTTTCAGTTTGAAAAAAAAGAAGATCGCAAAGGGCTCGCCAAAGAACACTAAAGCTTCGCCTAGCGTCGTTTCCGAGTGGCTCTTTGACTCGGAGTCGGACGACGAGGTAACGCCTGCAAAGAAAAAAGAGGCTCCTAGCTCGTTCTTCACCCGTAGAGTGCCAGGTGGAGTCACGCGTTGGACAGCGCAATTGGACCGGGACCTGCTGGCTGAGCTGCGTCTCTACAACGTGGAGGAGGTACGCAACCTAAGCGGCTTAGAAAAGTGCGAGAAGTCTGTTATTTGGGTTCGCCTGCAAGGGGAGACGGACTCACCAGAATTTAGTTTGCTAAAAAAATTTGTTAAATGTGCAAAAACTAAATTTACGGAAGAAGGAGTTTTTTACAGCAATAATAATAAAAAAAAAATAAACTGGGAATATTTGAAGAGTGACTCCTTCTTCCGCAAATTTAGTTTGTATAAATTTGCGTACTTATTTCAATAACTTGTTTTGTTAGCACAGTGAAAGCATATCCACAATGTCAAACACCACTTTTTGTTCTGTATGCGACGTATCTGTTAGAAACAAAGTTTTTTCCGCTCACTTGAAAAGTATTTTGCACAAAAATAACAGTTCAGTTGTTGAAAGCGATGGTATAGAAAAAGTACACAGTGCTTTTCGTAGTCGCATCGCTTCTTACCGCGTAATGTAACAACGGTCGGGATGACGAGGACGAGGAGCACTCGTCGGTCTATCCTGCTGAATTTTTATCGCGATTGCGCGCACGCGTCCCGTCTTTTGCTTTCGGCACGAATGCAAGCGCATTCTAGCATCAAAGTAAACTTTGAGTTATTTGCTGAATTTTTTCAGCATAAAAATGATTCTGTTTCAATTAAATCTTTTGCAACCGAAAATATAAACTTGCATCAAAATTATGATTTTGAAAGAGACGTTTTTAAATATCATTCATTTACTTTGTAAAAAAATTGAAAATTTTGAAGATAGAGATAGTGGGTGGGCTTATCTGCGAAGTTTGTATTTAGAAGTAAACATTAATAAATACAACCCTTGAGAGCGTCAAGTTTTATAGATTTGCCTGAAACCATAAAACATAAACGAGCGTGTATAAATATAAAAAATTCTGATAAATATTGCTTTTTATGGTGTGTTATGGCATCACTTTTTCCTGCTAAAAGTAATGCTCATCGAACGACTTCTTATCCGCACTTCAAAACTGTTCTTAATATTAAGAACCTTTCTTTTCCAGTTGGGTTTTCGGATATAAAAATCTTTGAAAAAACAATCCTCGCATAAGTATTAATATTTATGGTCTTAAAAAGAACTGTAACGTTGTTGGGCCTTTGTACAAAAGCGAACGCCGAAAAGAACATCACGTTAACATGCTTTTCCTTGAAAAAGAAAAACGTACACATTACTGTCTTATTAAAGATTTATCTAAATTACTTCGCAAGCAGTTAACTAAACATCATTCGAAAGTATATTTATGTGAAGATTGTATGATTTTTTTTGACAACAACGATAAACTTGATGCCCACATTTGTAGTGGTGTGGCAACGATTTTACCCAATGAAGGAACTCGAATACAATTTGACCACTACGAGCGTATGCAAGACATGCCCTTCGTTTTGTACGCAGATTTTGAATCGTTGTTAGAGCCAACTGAATGCAATTCAGAATCAAGTTGCACAGCATCATTGCACAAACACACACCAGCTGCATTTGCTTACTATATTGTTTGTTCTTACGACAGTTCGCTCAACAAATTTGTCTCCTATCGCGGACCTACCTGTATTGAAAAGTTCTTTGAATATCTGATATCCGACATAACTAATATTATAATATTTTGCAGTCACCGTTGCCAATAACGTTAACTGATTATGACAGAACAAATTTTTCTCAAGCAAAAAACTGTTTTCTATGTGGTAAAATATTATTTGATGATAAAGTAAAAGACCACTGCCATCTTACCGGACGGTATCGCGGTGCAGCACATTCTTATTGTAATATGAAGTATCGACTGCCTAAATTTGTACCTATTGTTTTTCATAACTTAGCCGGTTATGATAGTGATCTTTTTATACGAGAATTAGGAGAAATGCCAGGTAGAATTCAAGTAATAGCAAAAACTAAGGAAAATTTATATTCATTCACAAATATTTCCAAGTAAATGGTACTGACATCATACCAGTTCGTTTT
>JADPWL010000398.1:0-10358 GCA_019059595.1 Marasmia exigua
CGAAAAGGAATGACTATTCCTTGAACATTTCAACCCAAGTATACAAATAGGTATACCTACCTAAGATGCTCCAGGATAAAAATTAGCTAGTTGCAGAGTAGGAAGGTACGTACTTACAAGTAGCCGAGAGGACTCGTAAGAGGCAGTAGTAAGTACCAATATCTATGTAATATCCACCGATTGGTTCCGCACGTACAGTTTTCAAAACGGTCAATCTTATCAACACCGAGTATAATAAGAAATGTTGTCATAAGCTTCCTTTTATAGGGTAAACTCGTGCCAAGAATGATTTATTTTAGACCAAGACGATGTGAAATGACATATCTATACCTACAAAAAGAAAGTTGTTTTGCAAAAACTCCCGACTTTTAATGCGAATTCTGTTGGCAGCTTTAAATATTATAGGTAATCCTACTTATAACATTTAAAGCTGTGGGATATCGAAAGGTATTCTGTAGCTGTATTCTTATAGTTTTAAAACAAATAGACGCTCCGCTTTATATAATAAAAACAAAAATATGTCGAATAAGATTTTAAACTTTCATGTTATATGTAAGTACATATAATAATTGTAATAAATAATAATAATTCTCACAACATCGCATACGTTGTTCTGATCCCGTACTAAGTAGCCTAAGCACTTGTGTTACAGATATCAGACAACAGAGGAACACAAATATATACTTAAATACATATATTACACCCAGACACTGAACAAACACAAGTGTTCATCGCACGAATGTTGGTCCAGGGTGGTATACTCACAGCTTGACGTTTCGACCGCGTTACAACGGTCGTGGTCACAAGCGGAAGTCAAGCTGTGAGTATATGCTACTACGAGTATGTACTTACTTACATATAATAATAACCGCGCTTTGTCCAATAATTATTTGTAAAAACATGTCGAATTAAGAACCTCGGCATGAATGGGCCGGCTCGTCCGGAGTTATACCACGGCCTCAGAGAAAACCGGCGTGAAGCAGCATTGTGCTGTATTTCGCTGCGTGAGTGAAGGTACAGAAGGCATAATCCGGGGAAAAGAGGGGTTAAAGGTTGGCAGCGCACTTGTGACTCGACTGGTGTCACGGGTGTCCATGGGCGGCGGCAATCGCTTACCATCAGGTGATCCGTCTGCTCATCTGCCTACGTATCACATCTTCTTCTTCTGGTGCCTCTCCAACTAGTGAAGGTTGGCAGTCAGCTCCGCATATCTCGCACGATCTCTTGCTAGATGGAAAAGGTCTGAAGCACTGGCGATCCCCGTCCATTCCCTGATGTTTTGCAACCATGACTTTTTTCTTCGGCCAACTGCTCGTCTTCCCGCCACTTTGCCCATCATAATAAGCTGCAGGAGTTCGTATCTTTCGTGCCTTAGCACGTGACCAAGATATGCAACTTTTCTCTTTTTGACGGTCTGCATCAGATGGCGCTGTTTTCCCACTCGACGTAATACTTCTACGTTGGTCACACGATGCATCCAGCTAATAGCCAGCATACGTCTGTAGGTCCACACTTCGAAAGCTTCTATACGTTTTCGCAGCTCTTCTTTAAGGGTCCAAGCCTCACATCCGTATAGAACTATGGGCCAAATGTAGCACTGCAGTAGGCGAGTTCGCAAGGAAATTCGCAAACTGCGACTGCAAAGGACTTTCTTCATGCTATTAAAGGCACTACGGGCAATTTCAATGCGGGTCTTTATTTCAAGATCACTTGCCCAGTCTTCAGTCACCCATGTACCTAGATATTTATACTTGCGCACTCGCTCTAGGCTCTTGCCCTCTACAGAAATAACTGCATTCATAGCCTCCCTCTTAGTGACCAACATAAACTTTGTCTTGGAAACATTCATTCGTAGACCTGCTTTTTGACTGAATGTATTGACCCTGTCAACTATGCGCTGCAATTCTACTTCTGAAGACGCTATTAGGACTGTATCGTCGGCGTATCTTAGGTTGTTAATGACTCGCCCATTAATTCGGACGCCACAGTCTAGGCCTTCCAGTGACTCCGTTATTATTGCTTCCGAATAAAGGTTGAATAGAGTTGGCGAAAGAACGCACCCCTGCCGGACTCCCCTTTTAATCTCCACTTCGTCGGTTTCGTCCCCGTCTAGCCGAATTGTAGCCGTTTGATGCCAATACAGGTTCTGAATTATACGCAAATCCTTGCCATCTAGCCCGGTATTACGCAATACTGCAATAAGATGGTCATGCAATACCCTATCAAAGGCTTTCTCGTAATCGATGAAGCAAAGAAAAACGTCTTGCTGCATATCTTTGCACTTCTGAACCAAAACCTGCAATGCAAACAGAGCTTCTCTTGTACCGACACCAGCTCTAAATCCAAATTGGCTATCTCCCAACCGTTCATCACATCTAGCTCTTATTCGCGCATGTATTATGTTGAGGAATAGTTTTAACACGTGGCTCATTAGACTAATGGTTCTGAATTCCTCACATTTTTTCGCATTTTTCTTTTTTGGTAAAGTGATAAAAGTAGACTTTAACCAATCGGTAGGGATCTGGCCTGAATCGTATACTAGATTAAAGAGGTCAGTAAGAGCGTCCAAATGTTCATCTTTAATGAGTTTCAGCACCTCGACATAAATTTCATCTGGTCCAGATGCTTTCCTCGTCTTCGCATTATGGAGCGCTTTTCTTAATTCGTCCTTCAGTATGGAGGGACCGTCTTCAGGATGAGATTGTGTTCCTGTACTTCTAGAATCATCTGAAAACATTGATCGTATGTACTCCTCCCAAGTATCTTTCTTCTTTTTAACATCCAGTATTGGGTGGTTATTGTCATCTACCATCTACGTATCACATAATAATTTTAAAAAACCTTTTTTTGAAGTCAGTTAAATATATGGTGTACCAACTGTTGAACCCTGTCTTACTTGGGCTGATTCGATCAATCTTAATCCGCTACTAAATGCATTGTGTATCGCTGTCAATGTATACAAATTTGACGTTATAAAATATAGTTATCCATTGATAAAGATTGGTCAAAGAGGGCCTAAAAGCCATAGTATAAACTAGACTGCGCCGGCGGCGTTATTCACGCAGTTTTAGTCTTTATTACAAAAGTCTTCATTCAAACTTCAAACCCACGCAACTACCCCTTAGGGGTTGAACGTTCAAAAGTCACTTTTTTATTCAAAACCCGTGCCCAAACATCAATTTTAAATTTCTCACTTCACTAATTAGCAATCCCCCATACTTTTTATTTTATTTCTTTATTATGGAAAAATACAGCTGTTAAATAGTACCTACTTTTTTCTAAAATTACTTAAATAATACATCAGCAATTTAAATTTTCCACTACAAATTAATACGTTTAGTGTTGTGAGACAAAATACAAAAATAATGCGAAAAAGGATGATTATTTTTGGTACTAATTAATTTAACTCAAGACTAAAGATTTTTTAAAAACTGTAATATTGTCAAGAAAAATTTCGATATGGTTATAGTTGCTATTAAATTTATTACAAGCTCTAACAATAAAACTATTTTTCCTGTAATTACATAAAGGAGTAGCAAACGTATTCTTATACTGCATTTTACCCCCTATTGTACCCCCTTTAAGGATCATTTTGGAATAACTTTTAATTGGGTTACTTTTTTTTTCAAGTTATTAGTCTCAACACATTTTCATATTCCTAACATCAAAGATGGCGGGCTTTCATACAAAATTTTAACCCCCTTGTCCCTTAAGAGTTGAATTTTCAAAAATTTCTTCTTAGCGCTCACTTTCACTATTAATAAATACAAAAATACAAATACAAAATATCTTTATTTTTTAACAGTTTCATTACATGCGTGTGTGGGGTCCTCCTGTTAAGTATAAAATACTTGTATTAGGAGTAGCCGCTCCTTCCAGAGACACTTTTAAAATAATAAGACTTGTATTACATTAGTAACAGTAATTATAAAAAATTTTAATAAGAACTTAACGATAGAAAAAAGAAACAATTCTGTGTTGCGCGTGTGCATGCGAAAGGATGTGTGTGTGTGTGTGCGTGTGCGTGTGCGTGCGCGTGCGCGTGCGTGCGTGCGTGCGTGCGTGCGTGCGTGCGTGCGTGAGTGCGTGCGTGCGTGCGTGCGTGTGTGTGTGTGTATGTGTGTGTGTGTGTGTGTGTGTGTGTGTGTGTGTGTGTGTGTGAGTGTGTGTGTGTGTGTGTGTGCGTGCGTGTGTGCGTGTGTGTATGTGTGTGTGTGTGTGCGTTTGCGTGTGCGTTTCTGTGTGCGTATTAAACGTGTGTGGATGGGGGCGTTAATGTTTGTGCAAGTGCATGGGTATGTTAATACATACCCATGCACTTGCACATTACAACCTTAATTGGTTGCAATGTGGGGGGGTTAATACTGTGAGCTTATTTCATGATATGTTCTGTTTGATTATAGTTTAGGGTTTTTAACCAAAGTGTAAGGGCTTTTTTACATTTAAATAAAGGTAGTGAGTAGATATTTATTTGTTTATTTATTTTGTTGTACAATCTAATAGACTGGGAAAAATATTGTTTAGTGGCGAATGTTGATTTAGTTGTTTGTGGTTTTATGATTGTTTGGGAATTTCTTTTATTTAGGAATCTTAAGTTAAGTGGAGTCGATTTATGGATTTTGAGTACACATTGAAGTATGTATAACTGTCTTACGGTAAGTATATTTCCATCTTTATACAGTTCTGTAGTACTAAACTTGCGTTTTCTTTTAAACATTACTTTCAATATGGATCTTTGTGCACGTTCAATGCTTATGAATTTTGTTTTAAATGTGCCTCCCCAGATTACGATGCAATAAAGTAGGATTGATTGGACAAGACTGACATATATATCTGTAAGTAGTTGTTTGTCAGTAACATTCCTTAAGTATTTGAAAATCCAGATTAGTTTTTTGGCCCTATTTGAAACTGCTTCTAGCTGTGGGTACCATGAGAGATGCTGGTCAATAATTATGCCTAAGTATTTTGTAAAACTTACTTTTTTGATGTTTGTGCAACTACAAGTGTTTGAATTGTTAAGGGCACATGTGTGGGCAATTATATTTAGGTATTGGACTGGTTGTGTAGATTTATTAATTGTAAAAGTTATGTAATTTGTTTTTTCGGCATTTAATGTTAAAGAGTTAGTTTGTAACCATTTAATTACTGTGTCTAGGCCATCTTGAGATTTTTTAAACACGTCATTCCAATTAGTACTGTGAAAAAGTAACGCAGTGTCGTCAGCATAGGAGATTATGTGGCTGTTTATTAGTTTCAATCTGGTTAGGTCATCAATGTATAATAAAATCAGGGTAGGCCCGAGTACGCTTCCCTGTGGGACTCCATAATTATTTACTGCGATATCTGTGCTATGTATAGAATTACTAAGTGTGACTCTTTGTGTTCTGTTAAATAAATAATCTTTTAATAGATCTAGAAAAATACCTCGTATACCCATTCTCTCAAGTTTGCGTAATAAGATAGAAACAGAGACGGTGTCAAAAGCCTTTTTTATATCAAGAAATAAACATAATGTTTTTTGTTTCTGATCTATTTGTTGAGTGATTTTAGTAGTTAAATCTAGTATAGCATCTTCAGTACTAATACCCTTACGAAAGCCATACTGAGTATTCGAGAGAAGGTTTTGTGATTTAATGAAGTCGAGAAGGCGGTTGTTGATTAATTTTTCCAAAATTTTAGAGAAAACACATAAAATTGATATGGGCCTGTAATTGCTGACTTCGTCTCTGTTTCCATTCTTAAAAATTGGGAGAATAAGGGCGCGTTTTAGGGGTTCTGGAAATCGGCCACTCCTAAAACATATATTAGAGAGATGGGTAATTATAGGTACTATTATTTTAGAGGCCATTTGAATAAATTTTGTAGGGATATTATCCCAGCCAGAAGCAGACTGGGGCTTAAGATTTTTAATTATAACTGCAATTTCATAATTATCTGCTTCAATTAGTCCTATCGAATTTATTTGTGATGGAAGATTTTCAATATAATTATTTATCTGTTGTTTATTTACTTGAATATGTTGTGCTAGTGTCATGCCTACGTTATTAAAATAGTTATTTACATGGTTTGCTGATTCTATAGGGAGGGATTTGATATTTATCAGTTCAGTATTTGGCGTATTTCGTTTCTTCAAATTAGTAATGGTTTTTATGGAGTTCCAAAGAAGTTTGTTGTTAGATTTAGATTTGTTAATTAGGTCTCGTTCATACTTTATTTTAAGATTCCTGATGAGATTTGTACAGTAATTTCTATAACGTCGGTAAGTTATTTTCAAGACCTCGTTGTTAGGATCAAGCTTAACCTTTTTTTGTAAATTATTTCTATTTTTGATACATTTTAGAACCCCTGGCGTGATCCAGGGCTTTAATAGCCGCTGATTGCATGAAATTTTTATTATTTTTGTATTGAGTATTAGAGATTCATTGATGATAGATATAATTTTATTACAAAGTGTATTTGGATCAGTGATGGCCAGGATGTCCTCAGGGATTTTTTCTTCCAAGGTTTTGAGAGCTGTTATGTAATTTATATGTGTTTTAGTTTTTGGTACTTTGTAGGATTGAGAATTTTTGTAGATGAAAATAGTGGCCATTTTATGATCTGTAATAGTTGTTCCTAAAACCGCGATAGTTGCTTTATAATAAACAGGGTTAATATTTATAATTATATGATCTAGGCAACTGTCTAATCTAGTATCTAGCCTATGACCTGGTAATAAACTGTGCTCAGCTAGCATATCAAGGTAGGTATTAGTGTGGGTGTCATTTGTTCCCTCCAATATATTGATATTTATGTCTCCAATAATAATAATATTTTTATTATTTAGGTATTTTTCAGTTAGGTGTGTGTCAAGTGAGTTTATGAAATCATTTGGGTTTTTACCTGATGGAGAACGGTATATGCAAATAATACAAAAGAAAGTGGTGACGATTTCTATGCATGATGCTCCAGATAATGTAATTTCTTTTGCTATGTGATCGATAGAATTTTTGACGTAAACTACAACACCGTCGTTACGAGTTATTTTTTGTAGGGAACTGTATATTTCATAGTTAGGTTTAAGAGGTAGAGGTTTATTGAAGTTTGTCCTACATTCTGTCAAAACAATAACGTCAATCGCTTGTTCAAACATGCTAAGGTTTATTTCTAGGTCGTCAATATTTTCGGTTTTATGGATACTCCTTATATTCTGCGTTATAATTGATAGATATGGCTTGTCATGCGGCAATTTTTTAGTTAGGTCTCCTATATTACATTCTATAGAAGTTGAATTGTTTACGGAGTCTAATTCTTGGATTACATTAAAGGAACCCCCTTTCCAAATTTTAAGTTTCTAGTGTCAGTTTGGGCTGTGAGTGCATTCCTAGTCACTCAGGTTCTCCTTTTATATATAGATAGATTGAAGAAGATAGACAGATTCCTGAAACAAGAAATACTTGGTGAAATACCTATTTACTTAAGTGCAAAATCAAATATTGTTAGTTATCTCATCACTAAGCCCGTCCCACATGTCGCCGGAGTATTTGCAGTGTGCAGAGTACAGTACGATGTAGGTAGATGTAAGCAATCTCACACATACGTTTACCAATATAGCGCGCGTCATATTGTGCTCCCTGGCTTGATTTTGTCTGCAGGGCAGACCCAAATTGCGACGTACCTAATTAAAACATTAACCCTATGTTGGTACAATTACATTGCATACATTTCATGCAGTGAAATTATATGAGATCCTATTTTATATAAAAGCATCGTATTCATCCGTACACGAATATTTTGTTACTTAGGATCTGGGTGGGAATGACTGTACTTATTAGGGCTCCGTAGCCAAATGGCAAAAAACGGAACCCTTATAGATTCGTTGTCTGTCTGTCTGTCTGTCCGTCCGTATGTCAGCCACTTTTTTCCGAAACTAAAATAACTATACTATTGAAACATGGTGAATAGATGTATTTTGTTAATCGCATTACAATTTTTACACAAAAATAGGAAAAAAATATTTTTTGTTGGTCCCTATACTTAGAACTGAAACTCAATATTTTCTTTCCATCAAACCCCTACGTGTTGGGTATCTATGGATTGGTCTTTAAAAATGATGTTTAGGTTTCTAATACTATTTTTATCTAAACTTAATACATTGCGCAAGAGACTATCCCAAAGTGGTAAAATGTGTGTGGGACACATATCTTCTTCTTCTTCTTTGAGTGCCTCTTCAGTTCTGAAGGTTGGCCGTCAGCTTTCCAAAATCTTCTCTGTTCACTGCGAGACGAAACAACCGTTCCACAGATGCGATGCCAGTCCACTCCCTTATATTGCGCAGCCACGATTTCTTCCTTCTTCCAACGCGTCGCCGCCCCTCTATTATGTTATGTGGGACACATATTTCCACTTCCCAATATGTGTTCCACACACAATTTTACCACTTTGGGATATACTTTTTATTTTCTGATAATGTGTCGCACATCTTTTAGGTGAACGCATAATATCGTAAAGCTCATCGTAGGTTTCCATCGTGTGGTTGTCGTCGAGCGTAAGAATATTATAAAAAAAATTATACTTATCTTACGTTACTTTTACTTAATTTCTAGGTGCAGTGGACAGCGTGCGTATCGTGGACCTGCGAGTGGCCGCGCACATGGCCGAGGGCAGCGACGCGCTGCTGGGTTGCACATTCGACTTGGCTGGCGAAGCGCTTTACTCCCTCAAATGGTACAAAGACGGCAAAGAGTTCTTCCGATATGTGCCCAAGGTCGTCCCTGTTATGAAGTCTTTCCCCGTCTCTGGAGTTTTAGTTGACGTAAGTTTCTGTAGATGTACATCAACTAGCCCGTGAAGGGCTCCATTCCGTCAAGTGGAACAAGATACAAAGGCGTTTTTCCAATATATGCCTAAGATCATCTTTTTGTGAAGTCTTTCTTCGTACCTGGAGTAAGAGTAGCCAACGTAAGGTTCTATAGTTTTAAGTGCTACATTGTATTATGCCATAGCGATTTACAAATTAATAAATAAGTAGCCTTCAGCTTCCATGATCTCGAGCATAGAGTTCGAAGCTCTTAAGGCGACGGGTAGCCCTAACTAGCGCCCTAACTAAACCGGATCTATATTAAACAATTTCGGGATTACAACCTCTCGACAAACACTTATACTATTTATTAAGGTCACCTTAAATAACCATGCACAAATGTTGGGTCCGTTTTTGTCCGCGAATAATTGATTACCGCCAAAAGCGGCCACCTTTAGCGTGAATCAATTACAATGTTGGATCCGCATTTGTGCATGGTTATTTATTAAATAGTATAAGTATTTGCCGAGAGGTTGTAACCCCGAAATTGTTTGATATAGATCCGGTTTAGTAGCTAAAAATTTAAATAGATTGGCGTCGCTAGTGTGCCCTACCCGTCACCTTAAGGCGACGGGTAGCCCTAACTAGCGTCAATCGATTTAAATTGTTAGCTATTAAAAGAGATCTATTTTAAACAATTTGGATTAACGCCATGAGTGGCCGTTTTGGCGGTAACACAAATTTCGAGTACAAAAGCAGATCCAAAAGTTAAGTTTAAGTATTTAATAAATAATATAAGTGTTTTCCGAGAGGCTACAGCTTCGAAATTGTTAAAAAGATATCCGGTTTAGTTGTTAACAATTTAAATCTTAATTTTCATAGTAGTTCCAGTGGCTCGGTCTCTATTTCAAAGTGCACGTACGCAAAGAAAAATGCCAAGTTACAGACTAAACATTTCAGTGGTGATTACGTTGTTAATCAAATCAAAGTCTGATGTAAAACCACCCGTTGAAATATTTTTCTTTTCGCTTTTCTTTCAAAATAAAATTGTTAACTTTTTTTTATCGTAGTTTGTGTAGTTTTTTCCTTTTTTGATACTTGTTAGTTTAACGATTCTTCGCTCTAGTTATGATAAGCTATTCAAGGCAGACGTAACTGAAGCCACAGTCACCACATGTACCATACTAACAAATGTTTATTTTCGTACGATTTTGCAGCTGAGTTTATGATTCACACCGATTGTTATTATGAGTCTAGTCAAGAAAATAAAACTATCGTTTTACAGCAGCAGCCATTCAAATATAGATTAATTTGAAATTCTAAAATAAAGCCGTCGTTAAAAATAATGACTTCTGTCTATCTAGGTAGGTACAATACAAGGCGTATCTGTGAACATTCACATCCCTTCAACAACGTGTTCTACTAACCAGTCTGAACAACATTTGTTCTATGACTTATCGAAATTCACATAAAAAAATATTTTCATACAAAGTCGGTCACGTGACTTGGCCATTTTGTAAAGGAGTCGAATTTCGAAAAGTCATTGAACAAATGTTGTTAAGAATGGTTGATAACCAAG
>JADPWL010000403.1:0-17601 GCA_019059595.1 Marasmia exigua
TCTGTTCGACTTTGCACAGTGACAGCCAGTGTCTAAAATTAGACTAGTCATGTCCTCGTAACGGCTTGAAGAATTGTAATTTTCAGGTGCTTCGCAGTCTTGACCAAAATGACTCGATACGGCATCTCATTATGGCGAAGAAATCTGGGAGACGTGCGTCCGCGAACATACTGGATGCGCTACAAAACCTGGGTTTTCTCATGAGAATACGATACATACATTGTACGATGATTTTCATTCATATATGTAACGTGTGACTACGCCTTAGGTAGGTACCTACCGTAGCACTTTGACAACGAGTGACTGCGGATTTCCGAACATGAAAATTTATCTCTACTTGAATATTGCATACTTCAGAATAGTATTGTATGACATTATTGTAAATTGACAACGAAGGCATCTTGGTAAAGTCTACAGTGTCCATTTACTTGCATCTACATTAGCAACTTTGTTCAGTTCAGTATTCTGAAAACCTTGTTTTATACTTTTTCAGCGTCGTTTTTGTCGTAGTTGGGTTTTAGGTTTTTTACTTTTTTTTATTTCTTTGTGAATGTTCGGAGTTGAATAAAATATTTTAATCTTATTCATTAGTTCCACTTATTATTACATAAACCGGATTCCATTATACATTTATATATTATACTAATTTTAAAGAGTTAATTTCTATAGACATCTGCAAGATTTATATGCAAATCTTGTTACTTAAGGCCTGATACTCTCTCTCTCTCTCTCTCACACACACACACACACACGCATACATATGAGCACACGCACACGCATACATATGAGCAGAAATTTAAGATAAAATATAAACATTCTTACCGTTTAATAGTTACACTAAATATTAAAGAAATTCAATATAAGTACATTGAATATAAATATAAGTATATTCAATATAAGCATATAGTTGTTGTAATTTAGTCAGACAGCTAAAATGCAGGAGCGGTTCTTCCCACCACAGGCAATGCTTTGCCTAAAGGAGAGTTCCCACATCTAATATTTGTAATAGACTAAGTTACCGATACAAAATATTTGTATTTGTATTTGTAAAATCAAAAAGGCAAAACACTTGCAGGATGCATTCGACACCCAATGCCATCTATCGACAATGTTTGGAATTAAGTAGCAAAATTTTGTCCCGAAACGAAATATGGCTGGGCTACTAGTAATCAGTCTTGCGGTTTATGATTTTAAGGAGACGGGTAGGGCACACTAGCGATGCCAATTGATTTACATTGTTAGCAACTAAACCGGATATCTTTTTAACAATTTCTAAGCTGAATCCTCTCGGAAAACACTTATACTATTTATTTAATACTTATACTTAACTTTTGGGTCTGCTATTGTACTCGAAATTAGATTTACCGCCAAAAACATCTACTTATGGCGTTAATCCAAATTTCGAGTGCAAAAACGAATCAAAAAGTGCACAATTATTAATAAATAGTATAAATGTTTTCTTAGAGACTCCCGCTCCGAAATTGATTATAATAGATCGGGTTTAGTATCTCTCAGTTTCAATCGATTGGTGTCGCTAGTTAGGGGTACCCGTCGCCTTAAGGTGACGGTTGGGGCACACTAGCGACGCTAATCGATTTTTAGCTACTAAATCAGATCAATTTAAAACAATTTCGGGGTTTCAACCTCTCGGCAAACACTTATACGTTTCACGCTAAAAGTGGCCGCTTTTGGCGGTAATCAATTTTTCTCGTACGCTTTTGACCCAACAATTGAGCATGGTTATTTCACAAATAGTAAGTGTTTGCCGAGAGATTGTAACTTCGAAATTGTTTAAAATAGATCCGGCTTAGTAGCTAAAAATTAAAATCGATTGGAGTCGCTAGTGTGTCCTACCCGTCACCTTAATTAACTATTGGCGCTAGTTACATCGATGGGACACCTTAATATTGATGTTATCTGTTATTCAGTTTTATTTATTTATTCAACAGGACCATCGCGAAGCGGTTAGAGGAAAGCAAGACGACAAATCTAATGTCAAAAGAAGAGTGAGATAGATTAAATCAAAGCAATGAAATATAATTACTAAAATTGTTAAACACAAAAAAAATGTTTTATTTCTTTAGAATTAGCCCTAAAATGTTTTTAATATCCCATGTCAAGTTTATTATACATTCAAATGTGACCTGTCAAGCTAACATGCCATCGCGAGATATCTCACGGAAGAGATACGAGAAATTTGTCGATAACTAATTATGTCATTTTCTCTAACATGCGCATCACGATCGTAAAGAGTCGAGTTGTAAGTGCAGCCATGTTAGCGTCGGAAGACATACCTATAGACATATGCCATCATACAAAAGTGTATGATGGCGCCACTGTCGTTATTTCTATTTATTGTATTTGTGAGAGCATTGTTTTTGTTTGTTTAATTATTATTTATGTACCTTATATGTACCGGTTTATGTTAATTTATTTATATTAATGTTGCATTTTTTTTTTATTGCATCTGTATGTAGGTATGCGTCTTATTATTCATGTTCACGTTTTATATGTACTTTTCCGTTTTATAATAATATTGTCAGTATTTTTTTTTTCATGTTGTATGTTTTATTATGAGTCGTCGCTCGAAGGTACAGCCTGAAAATCAGCGCTGCAGCGGCTGCTTAGCAGTTGGTTGTAGCACATGCTGAGGCTGAACCTTGTTGGCGCAACTTAATAATGTTTTGTCCTTATTTAGATTTGTATGTAATGTGTTGTAGTCAATAAATTATTTCTTATTCTTATTCTTACATAAACGAGTAAAACACGAGATATCGGGGTAGACAGAATATGTCACGGTGCGCATGTTAGGCCAACAGGTCGATCGATCGTAGATCAAGGGCATCGATCGATGGTAAGGGGACGTTGAAGTATTACGTAAGCAGATTTATTACAGTTATTTATTCGTAGGTAATTCCCCGAAAATACGTTTCGTTTTCATGCAAACTGAGTGTGAGGTTTGCCATTTGTGTTTAAAAGAAAATAATTATCGATGACGTAATCATCATCTAGACTCCCCTATCCCATGTCATCAAAATGAGCAAAGCAAAGACGAATCAGTCGATCAACGTTATTCGATGCCTTCGACCGACGATCGATCGATTAGTCTGGTAGCACCATTAGTCTTAAGGTGACGGGTAGGGCACACTAGCGACGCCAATCGATTTGAAGTTTTAGCTACTAAACCGCATCTGCTTTAAAAATTGATTACCGCCAAAAGCGGCCACTTTTAGCGTGAATTAATTTTTCGCGCACAAAAACGGACCCAACATTTGTGCATGGTTATTTAATGAATAGTGTGTTTGCCGAGAGGTTGTAACCCCGAAATTGTTTAAAATAGATCCAGTTTAGCTATAAATTAAAATCGAATGGTGCCGTGTGGTCCCGGCAGAGTAGAATAGGCCACCCTCACTCTTACCGAGGTGTCGTAAAAGGCGACTAAGGTAAAGCTGCTGGCATGATCATCAGCACCTAGAGAAGGAAAACTCTGCATTTATATCAAAACCCTTGCCAACCCGTCTGCCAAGCGTGGTGAGTATGGCAACTACCCCTCATGTGATTGAGGGAGGCCCGTGCCCCAGCAGTGGGGACTTAATGGGCTGACGATGATGATGATGGAGTCGCTAGTGTGCCGTACCCGTCACCTTAAAATGAAGGGAATACACGCTAAGGCGATGAGGAGGTGAGAAAGTGTATGAAAATAAAACCATGTCTTGTGAATATCAATTTATTTTGTCGGAATCTATGGAATACAAATGATATAAAAGCAAAACAAAATTATTCATTTTATATAAACCGTTGTGATTCTCTATTAGTACAGGTATGAGAGGTGAATTCTGAAAAAAGGAAAAAATATATTTTTAATTTATCATGGTTTAAATGTGCCCCAAGCTTCGGATCGACGAAACTAGCGCCGCCAGTTGATTTTTATTAATTGTGCGGACGTACAGACACACTTTCACATTTATAATATACGTACGGATAATCGATTACAATGCGTAGACAAATACAATATAATCTTAGATAATTTAAGATTGTCTAAGATTATAATCGATACTATTGATAGTATCGATATCAAATCGATAATATCGACCTAATCACGAATCAAAATTTAATTCATACTTATAACAACGTCCGGTTGGTCCTGGGTTCGATTCCCGGGTCGAGCAAAAAGTATGTTTCCAATTTTTTCGAACATAGCTCGGGTTTGTGATCACCAATGCGTATTAGGTAAGCGTGGTGATTAAGCCTAATCCCATCATAGTAGCGATGACTTGATTTCTATGATGGAGGCCTTTGCCTGCAGTGGGACAGTATAGATAGATAAATAGATAGATACTCTTTATTGCACAATATAAAAAAACTTAAAAGCTAGGTATACAGAGATACAATATTGTATATTGAGAGTATATTGGCTCATCATCGTCAGCCCATTTAAGTCCCCACTGCTGGGGCACGGGCCTCCCTCAATCACATGAGGGGTAATTGCCATACTCACCACGTATATTGGCTGATACTAGGTATATACCTGTAAAAGGGATGTATCTGTGGACATTTGCTTCTCTTTAACCACGTGTTGTACCCACCATTCTGAGGAACATTTAAGTATTCTACGACTTTTCGAAATTCGTCAAAAATTTTTTCGACTCCCCATATAAAATGACCAAGTCACGTGACCGGCTTTGTATGAAAAGTTGAATTTTTTTTATGCGAATTTCCAAAAGTCATTGAACAAAATTAAATGTTGTTCATAATGGTTGATAGAACACGTGGTTAAAGGGATGTAAATGTTCACAGATACACTCTGTATGTCGTAGTCGGAGTGAATAATTCACCGTATTACATTATGGCTAGCTGTTTAAAAAACAGGTCCGTTTTGAAATGCGTCGGTTCAATGATTAGCCAGATTCTCATTCTTCAAAAAGGCCGCTCACATTTAGCCGCATCGTACAAAGTACTTACTAGCCCTCAAACTCGGTCTTTTGTAAATTATTTTACTGTTATACCTATATTGAAAAAGAATAGAAATTCTATAATTGCACCTGAAGATTGTTCATAAACACCGACAAATTTGTCACTTTTCTTTGTTTAAATTTCGCAAACACTCAAAACTTCGCAATGGACAGCATTTCATATTTTTAACATAGCCATATTGTTTTTTTTATATGAAAAAAGAACATAAAACGAACAGAACCTTATTTTTTCTTTTTTCAAAATTCGCTATTTTCATACATAAAATAATTATTGAAATTCTTTATATTCTTAATAGACGTAAGCGCCAAATGACGTCATCGGACGGCTGAATACAGCGATATTCCCTTGCTTATCATTGCTTTAATAAAAAAAGGTACTACTGTCAAAGGTAAAGAATAACTACTAGTGTCAACATTATCAACGTCATTCATTTATTCAATCGTTGACAAGTTGTCTTTTTTGACAGGTGCATGTCATAAAACTATAATGTGCTAAGCAAAGAAATATTTTACACTCCGCCGTCCGATGACGTCATATTAGGTTTTTTAGTTTTTTTTTCTCAGTAAATAAGCAATACAAAAAATAATAATATAGATTATTTGAGAAGTTGAAAAGTAAATAAAGAATTGGTATTTTTTTGTTTCATAGCTCAGCAATTTAGAAATGTTGTCCATTTTAACGGCACAAATTCTGTATCCTGCGCCATCTTTGTTGTTATGTCAAGCAGCGCCACGAGTGCTAAAAATCGGAACTGAAAACTGTCAAAGTGGCGGCTAATTACTCTTTATTACATTATTGCTAGCCGTGTTGAATAACGTATGACGCTGAATACATTCCGGCCGTTTTTTATGCTGCCGCATTCAATCCGGCTAATCTTTGAACGCCGTGTGGTCCCCGGCAGAGTAGGATAGGCCACCCTCACTCTTACCGAGGTGTCGTAAAAGGCGACTAAGGTAAAGCTGCTGGCATAATCATCAGCACCCAGAGAAGGAAAACTCTGCATTTATATCAAAAACCATCGCCAACCCGTCTGCCAAGCGTGGTGAGTATGGCAATTACCCCTCATGTGATTGAGGGAGGCCCGTGCCCCAGCAGTGGGGACTTAATGGGCTGACGATGAATCTTTGAACTGCTGCATTTCAAAACAGCCCTGTTTTTAATATATATATACTAAATGCAGAGTTATATATAGCCGTAATTTAATACGTGGGATTATACAATCCGACCGCGATATATACATATTTCCTATGGATTAAAATCCACAGCCAGACACGACATAATATAAAATGACTTTTATTTTAAAATATAACTGTCATCATCATCAATTTTGCAGTCCACTGAAATTGTCAAAAAAATATATACGTAAAACCGGCAATTTCATAAAAAGACCTATTAAAGGAGCTTACCTTAATACTTAAATTATTTTAACTTATGCGCAAGCAGAGCCTGTAAACAGAAAAAAATATATAAATTCATACAATAAATACATTTAAAGGTTTGCAGCGCACTTGTGACGATGCGGCAATCGTTTACCATCAGGCGATCTGGCTATTCGTCTGCCGACTATAACATAAAAAAAATTGCACAACAAAATCATAGTTTAATGTACAATTAGTATTTGTGTTGTGCAATTGGGTAATTTTTAACGACGGGATGTTATAAGTTTGACGTGTCTGTCTGTGTGTCTGTCTATGGCATCGTAGCTCCCGAACAAATGAACCGATTTTGATTTTTTTTTTGTTTGAAAGATTAATAAGGGGGGAGTGTTCTTAGCTATGTTAGATAAAAATCGATCCAAGATGGCCGCCGTCACAAAGATATGGATTTCATGTTTCAACACAACTCCCACAATATGGGTATCATATAAAAGGGCTTGAGTAGCAGAATATATTAATTGTGACAAATTTCAAATCCATAATGGCCGTCGTCGGGGGTTTTTTAAATTTTCAATTTATTAGGGGGTTAGTTAATATATTCCACCATAAGAAGAATTCAGCTAGGCTGGGCAGCATTGGTAAACTTCGTCAAGTCTTCTCGAGTCCTTCTCGTCACCCATCCCTCAAAGTCTCAAGTCGAAAGTCTTCGACCAGTGCGTCCTTCCGGTCATGACTGACGGTGCCGAGACGTGGACACTCACGGCTGGACTAGTCCACCGGGTCAAAGTCGCTCAAAGAGCTATGGAAAAGGGCTATGCTCGGAGTATCTCTGAAGGACCGCATCAGAAATGATGTAATCCGACAGAGAACCAGAGTCACCGACATAGCCCACCGAATTAGCAAACTAAAGTGGCAGTGGGCTGGTCATATTAGCCGCAGAACTGACAGCCGTTGGAGCCGTAAAGTCCTTGAGTGGAGACCGCGACTCGGTAAGCATAGTGTAGGACGCCCTGCGACAAGATGGGATGATGACATTCGAAGGCTGGCTGGTGTGGGCTGGACGAGAGTGGCCGAAAATCGGGAGCAGTGGCGTGCATTAGGGGAGACCTATGTCCAGCAGTCGAGTGTGGGTTGCTGATGATGATGATTCCATCATAAGATAGTTTGCAGGTATCTAGTTGTTCTTATAAGTACCAAAGGTGATAAGAAAATATACTTTCATAATCCTTACATTCGTGGTGGCCAACGGCTCCTGAAAAATAAACATAATAATAATTTTAATAAATCCCAGTCACATAGTCCATCAGCATCTCAAACCAAAAAATGGCCATCCGCGCTATATACTATAATATAAATATTTAAAGAAATAAATATTTTAACCGTGGCTTCCCAATTCATCCTCGCCTGCATTATGTATGTACGTAAGAACTTGCACACTTTTCCAAAAAAGTCCGATAGTCATAGTCTTAACACCAGAAATAAACATAGGCTTGCCGTCCCGGTCCTCAGACTTCATAATATCGGTAATTCATTTGTTGGCTTAAGTATTAAGATATTCCATAAGCTACCACAAAATGTCATTAACCTATCACTGGATAAGTTTAAGTCTCATATTAAAACCTGCCTAATGAAGAAAGGTTACTATAGTGTACAGTGAACCGATTTCGGCTAAGGCAGCCAATCTCAGGTTGTCTGGTAGAAATCGCTTCTAGCGATAAGAGCGCCGAAATTGTACAATTAAGTTTCTGTAATGCCTAGTTTTTTTAAGTTGTGTTTTTTGTGCAATAAAGTATATCTATCTATCTCAGCGATCAGCATCTTACGCAAGATATTGTATAGTGCTCAAGTGTGTGCGCAAACACAAGTGCACTCTCTATTCCCTTACCCTCTTATTTCGATGGTACTCTAGTGTGACACGACTGGAGAGGGATCGGGCGCAGAACCCACGGCTTATCGTGCTTTCCGAGGCACGCGAGTACAAGACCGCCAACTTCCAGACTCCGGGCTGACACTAAGAATTTCTTAAGAAGGTACAAATTTTGGACCGACCCGGGGATCAAACCCGGGACCCCCTAGCGCAATCGTCGTCGCTTTAAGTTGACGGGTAGGGCACACTAGCGACGCCAATCGATTTTAATTTTTAGCTACTAAACCGGATCTATTTTAAACAATTTCGGGGATATAGCTTCTCGGCAAACACTTATACTATTTTTTTAAATAATCATGCTCAAATGTTGGGTCCGTTTTGTACGCGAAAAATTTATTCACGCCAAAAGCGGCCACTTTTGGCGTGAATAAATTTTTCGCGTACGCGTTTGGACCCAACATTTGTGCATTGTGTTTGCCGAGAGGTTGTAACCCCGATATTGTTTAAAAAGATCCGGTTTAGTACCTAAAAATTAAAATCGATTGGCGTCGCTAGTGTGCCCTACCCGTTACCTTAAAGTGCGACCTACTAACCACTGCGCCACCGAGGCAGTAAAATAAATAATTTTACACTTAGGACACAGAATATATATATTTTTTTGGTTTCTCGAGAGAAATGCATTACGCAGACCCTGCCGCCGGAGGGCGACAGGGTACTGTGGGACTCACCCTCCGGGCCGCTTCTTCTAACAAGAAGCGATATGAGGGCATACCCACTAAAACTCCCGGGGCTCAACCACCCGTGGGTATGGAATGGGGTCACGGGAACTGCACGAGGCTATTACCCGCAACCCCACTCCCCCACAGGCCCCTACACGGGGTGTGCGGCCACGCCCCTCCTTAGGCTAGGAGGAGGGGGGTTGGGGACAGCCGGAAGAGCTGAGCCGTCCCCCAACGAGCGGTGGAGGTGCCAATGACAGTGCCGGCACAGGGTCCCCCGTCCCTGTTGCCGGCTGGCCACCTCCACGGAGAGGACGAAGAGTTCTCCGCCGAACTCGTCCTCTCCTTGCTCGAAGCGGGCCTGCTAGGAGGTTAGTCTCGCGCTCCCGCAGGGCACAGAATATTTAGCTTAGGGTGGACAGGTTCAGAGCGATGATGCTCAGTGGATAAGCACTCACCACACTGTTGTGGTTCGATTCTAAGCATGCACCTCTGAAGCCCAATTCTGAAGATTTGACCGTGGGAGAGCAACGCTTCGGCATGAATGGCCTGGCACTGCAAAGGTTGCGGTTTCGATCCCCGCACAGTACAAACATTTGTGTGCATGAACGTGTGTTTGTATTGGTCTGGGTTTTCTCTATGTATTATAAGTATGTATTTACAAAAGAAAAGTATTAAATGTAATCCCACTGTTGATTCTGATATCCGTAACACAGGTGCTTGAGCTACCTATCTCGGAGTCAGATCAATGTATGTGATGTTGTAAAATATTTATTTATTTTCTATTATTATAACAATGTTTTAATGTTTTTATTGTATTCTAATGTATTCTATTATTAATTTATTTTAGTACTGTATTCTAATGTTTTACCTGTAACTCCACCAAGAGTGTTTCCGATGGTGCCAGGCAGGTCTCCGACGGATCCTGTAAATAAAAAAGTATAGTGGCGTCGCAAATGAATTTTAATTAATTGTAATGAATCGTACCGGTTTTTTGTTTAATTACCTGTAACTCCACCAAGAGTGTTTTCAACGGTTCCTGTAAAATAAAAAAATTTCTATTTATTACTGAACTTGATATTTTCACCCCGATATCACCCTTGATATTTTCAAACTTACATTAAAATACTAAAAGACATCCTCTTCCCCACTGACCCCACACCGGCCGGACTGTGCCGCATTGTTACTTCAGCATCTGAGCTGAAACTGACTGCTTTTTTGTATCGTGTTAGCTCATACTTATTTTTTATTCCTACTGCTCAACACGTTTAACTTTTCTGTTTACACATATTATTGAATTGCAATCCAGATCAAAACTGTTTATTTTTATAATATCATACTTCTGTAATGGTTGTAATTTTTCTTGTGAGAATCAAAATCAAAAATGTCTTTATTCAATTTAAGTCCATACAGAACATTTATGAATGTCAAATATTATGTAATCTACCGCTGATTCGGAATGTCAATTTCTACCGAGAAGAATCAGCAAGAAACTCAGTACTTACTCTTTTCAAATAATATGGTAATTACAATATTCATTCTTATACAAATTATGATTACAGTGACAGTATGATATACAATGCTTATAATCAATATCGTTTAGATAAATCGTCAAAGAAAAATTATAAAATGAATTATACATTAGAGGACAGGCGAAGAGATCAACATGACCAAGAATCCTTATCATTCAAATAATCATCTACTTTATAGTAGCCTATATACCTGTAAAAGGGATGTATCTGTGGACATTTGCTTCTCTTTAACCACGTGTTGTACCCACCATTCTGAGGAACATTTAAGTATTCTACGACTTTTCGAAATTCGTCAAAAATTTTTTCGACTCCCCATATAAAATGACCAAGTCACGTGACCGGCTTTGTATGAAAAGTTGAATTTTTTTTATGCGAATTTCCAAAAGTCATTGAACAAAATTAAATGTTGTTCATAATGGTTGATAGAACACGTGGTTAAAGGGATGTAAATGTTCACAGATACACTCTGTATGTCGTAGTCGGAGTGAATAATTCACCGTATTACATTATGGCTAGCTGTTTAAAAAACAGGTCCGTTTTGAAATGCGTCGGTTCAATGATTAGCCAGATTCTCATTCTTCAAAAAGGCCGCTCACATTTAGCCGCATCGTACAAAGTACTTACTAGCCCTCAAACTCGGTCTTTTGTAAATTATTTTACTGTTATACCTATATTGAAAAGAATAGAAATTCTATAATTGCACCTGAAGATTGTTCATAAACACCGACAAATTTGTCACTTTTCTTTGTTTAAATTTCGCAAACACTCAAAACTTCGCAATGGACAGCATTTCATATTTTTAACATAGCCATATTGTTTTTTTTATATGAAAAAAGAACATAAAACGAACAGAACCTTATTTTTTCTTTTTTCAAAATTCGCTATTTTCATACATAAAATAATTATTGAAATTCTTTATATTCTTAATAGACGTAAGCGCCAAATGACGTCATCGGACGGCTGAATACAGCGATATTCCCTTGCTTATCATTGCTTTAATAAAAAAAGGTACTACTGTCAAAGGTAAAGAATAACTACTAGTGTCAACATTATCAACGTCATTCATTTATTCAACGTTGACAAGTTGTCTTTTTTTGACAGGTGCATGTCATAAAACTATAATGTGCTAAGCAAAGAAATATTTTACACTCCGCCGTCCGATGACGTCATATTAGGTTTTTTTAGTTTTTTTTTCTCAGTAAATAAGCAATACAAAAAATAATAAATATATATTTGAGAAGTTGAAAAGTAAATAAAGAATTGGTATTTTTTGTTTCATAGCTCAGCAATTTAGAAATGTTGTCCATTTAACGGCACAAATTCTGTATCCTGCGCCATCTTTGTTGTTATGTCAAGCAGCGCCACGAGTGCTAAAAATCGGAACTGAAAACTGTCAAAGTGGCGGCTAATTACTCTTTATTACATTATTGCTAGCCGTGTTGAATAACGTATGACGCTGAATACATTCCGGCCGTTTTTTATGCTGCCGCATTCAATCCGGCTAATCTTTGAACGCCGTGTGGTCCCCGGCAGAGTAGGATAGGCCACCCTCACTCTTACCGAGGTGTCGTAAAAGGCGACTAAGGTAAAGCTGCTGGCATAATCATCAGCACCCAGAGAAGGAAAACTCTGCATTTATATCAAAACCATCGCCAACCCGTCTGCCAAGCGTGGTGAGTATGGCAATTACCCCTCATGTGATTGAGGGAGGCCCGTGCCCCAGCAGTGGGGACTTAATGGGCTGACGATGAATCTTTGAACTGCTGCATTTCAAAACAGCCCTGTTTTTAATATATATATACTAAATGCAGAGTTATATATAGCCGTAATTTAATACGTGGGATTATACAATCCGACCGCGATATATACATATTTCCTATGGATTAAAATCCACAGCCAGACACGACATAATATAAAATGACTTTTATTTTAAAATATAACTGTCATCATCATCAATTTTGCAGTCCACTGAAATTGTCAAAAAAATATATACGTAAAACCGGCAATTTCATAAAAAGACCTATTAAAGGAGCTTACCTTAATACTTAAATTATTTTAACTTATGCGCAAGCAGAGCCTGTAAACAGAAAAAAATATATAAATTCATACAATAAATACATTTAAGGTTTGCAGCGCACTTGTGACGATGCGGCAATCGTTTACCATCAGGCGATCTGGCTATTCGTCTGCCGACTATAACATAAAAAAAATTGCACAACAAAATCATAGTTTAATGTACAATTAGTATTTGTGTTGTGCAATTGGGTAATTTTTAACGACGGGATGTTATAAGTTTGACGTGTCTGTCTGTGTGTCTGTCTATGGCATCGTAGCTCCCGAACAAATGAACCGATTTTGATTTTTTTTTTGTTTGAAAGATTAATAAGGGGGGAGTGTTCTTAGCTATGTTAGATAAAAATCGATCCAAGATGGCCGCCGTCACAAAGATATGGATTTCATGTTTCAACACAACTCCCACAATATGGGTATCATATAAAAGGGCTTGAGTAGCAGAATATATTAATTGTGACAAATTTCAAATCCATAATGGCCGTCGTCGGGGGTTTTTTAAATTTTCAATTTATTAGGGGGTTAGTTTAATATATTCCACCATAAGAAGAATTCAGCTAGGCTGGGCAGCATTTGGTAAACTTCGTCAAGTCTTCTCGAGTCCTTCTCGTCACCCATCCCTCAAAGTCTCAAGTCGAAAGTCTTCGACCAGTGCGTCCTTCCGGTCATGACTGACGGTGCCGAGACGTGGACACTCACGGCTGGACTAGTCCACCGGTTCAAAGTCGCTCAAAGAGCTATGGAAAAGGGCTATGCTCGGAGTATCTCTGAAGGACCGCATCAGAAATGATGTAATCCGACAGAGAACCAGAGTCACCGACATAGCCCACCGAATTAGCAAACTAAAGTGGCAGTGGGCTGGTCATATTAGCCGCAGAACTGACAGCCGTTGGAGCCGTAAAGTCCTTGAGTGGAGACCGCGACTCGGTAAGCATAGTGTAGGACGCCCTGCGACAAGATGGGATGATGACATTCGAAGGCTGGCTGGTGTGGGCTGGACGAGAGTGGCCGAAAATCGGGAGCAGTGGCGTGCATTAGGGGAGAGACCTATGTCCAGCAGTCGAGTGTGGGTTGCTGATGATGATGATTCCATCATAAGATAGTTTGCAGGTATCTAGTTGTTCTTATAAGTACCAAAGGTGATAAGAAAATATACTTTCATAATCCTTACATTCGTGGTGGCCAACGGCTCCTGAAAATAAACATAATAATAATTTTAATAAATCCCAGTCACATAGTCCATCAGCATCTCAAACCAAAAAATGGCCATCCGCGCTATATACTATAATATAAATATTTAAAGAAATAAATATTTTAACCGTGGCTTCCCAATTCATCCTCGCCTGCATTATGTATGTACGTAAGAACTTGCACACTTTTCCAAAAAAGTCCGATAGTCATAGTCTTAACACCAGAAATAAACATAGGCTTGCCGTCCCGGTCCTCAGACTTCATAATATCGGTAATTCATTTGTTGGCTTAAGTATTAAGATATTCCATAAGCTACCACAAAATGTCATTAACCTATCACTGGATAAGTTTAAGTCTCATATTAAAACCTGCCTAATGAAGAAAGGTTACTATAGTGTACAGTGAACCGATTTCGGCTAAGGCAGCCAATCTCAGGTTGTCTGGTAGAAATCGCTTCTAGCGATAAGAGCGCCGAAATTGTACAATTAAGTTTCTGTAATGCCTAGTTTTTTTAAGTTGTGGTTTTTTGTGCAATAAAGTATATCTATCTATCTCAGCGATCAGCATCTTACGCAAGATATTGTATAGTGCTCAAGTGTGTGCGCAAACACAAGTGCACTCTCTATTCCCTTACCCTCTTATTTCGATGGTACTCTAGTGTGACACGACTGGAGAGGGATCGGGCGCAGAACCCACGGCTTATCGTGCTTTCCGAGGCACGCGAGTACAAGACCGCCAACTTCCAGACTCCGGGCTGACACTAAGAATTTCTTAAGAAGGTACAAATTTTGGACCGACCCGGGGATCAAACCCGGGGACCCCCTAGCGCAATCGTCGTCGCTTTAAGTTGACGGGTAGGGCACACTAGCGACGCCAATCGATTTTAATTTTTAGCTACTAAACCGGATCTATTTTAAACAATTTCGGGGATATAGCTTCTCGGCAAACACTTATACTATTTTTTTAAATAATCATGCTCAAATGTTGGGTCCGTTTTGTACGCGAAAAATTTATTCACGCCAAAAGCGGCCACTTTTGGCGTGAATAAATTTTTCGCGTACGCGTTTGGACCCAACATTTGTGCATTGTGTTTGCCGAGAGGTTGTAACCCCGATATTGTTTAAAAAGATCCGGTTTAGTACCTAAAAATTAAAATCGATTGGCGTCGCTAGTGTGCCCTACCCGTTACCTTAAAAGTGCGACCTACTAACCACTGCGCCACCGAGGCAGTAAAATAAATAATTTTACACTTAGGACACAGAATATATATATTTTTTTGGTTTCTCGAGAGAAATGCATTACGCAGACCCTGCCGCCGGAGGGCGACAGGGTACTGTGGGACTCACCCTCCGGGCCGCTTCTTCTAACAAGAAGCGATATGAGGGCATACCCACTAAAACTCCCGGGGCTCAACCACCCGTGGGTATGGAATGGGGTCACGGGAACTGCACGAGGCTATTACCCGCAACCCCACTCCCCCACAGGCCCCTACACGGGGTGTGCGGCCACGCCCCTCCTTAGGCTAGGAGGAGGGGGGTTGGGGACAGCCGGAAGAGCTGAGCCGTCCCCAACGAGCGGTGGAGGTGCCAATGACAGTGCCGGCACAGGGTCCCCCGTCCCTGTTGCCGGCTGGCCACCTCCACGGAGAGGACGAAGAGTTCTCCGCCGAACTCGTCCTCTCCTTGCTCGAAGCGGGCCTGCTAGGAGGTTAGTCTCGCGCTCCCGCAGGGCACAGAATATTTAGCTTAGGGTGGACAGGTTCAGAGCGATGATGCTCAGTGGATAAGCACTCACCACACTGTTGTGGTTCGATTCTAAGCATGCACCTCTGAAGCCCAATTCTGAAGATTTGACCGTGGGAGAGCAACGCTTCGGCATGAATGGCCTGGCACTGCAAAGGTTGCGGTTTCGATCCCCGCACAGTACAAACATTTGTGTGCATGAACGTGTGTTTGTATTGGTCTGGGTTTTCTCTATGTATTATAAGTATGTATTTACAAAAGAAAAGTATTAAATGTAATCCCACTGTTGATTCTGATATCCGTAACACAGGTGCTTGAGCTACCTATCTCGGAGTCAGATCAATGTATGTGATGTTGTAAAAATATTTATTTATTTTCTATTATTATAACCATGTTTTAATGTTTTTATTGTATTCTAATGTATTCTATTATTAATTTATTTTAGTACTGTATTCTAATGTTTTACCTGTAACTCCACCAAGAGTGTTTCCGATGGTGCCAGGCAGGTCTCCGACGGATCCTGTAAATAAAAAAGTATAGTGGCGTCGCAAATGAATTTTAATTAATTGTAATGAATCGTACCGGTTTTTTGTTTAATTACCTGTAACTCCACCAAGAGTGTTTTCAACGGTTCCTGTAAAATAAAAAAATTTCTATTTATTACTGAACTTGATATTTTCACCCCGATATCACCCTTGATATTTTCAAACTTACATTAAAATACTAAAAGACATCCTCTTCCCCACTGACCCCACACCGGCCGGACTGTGCCGCATTGTTACTTCAGCATCTGAGCTGAAACTGACTGCTTTTTGTATCGTGTTAGCTCATACTTATTTTTTATTCCTACTGCTCAACACGTTTAACTTTTTCTGTTTACACATATTATTGAATTGCAATCCAGATCAAAACTGTTTATTTTTATAATATCATACTTCTGTAATGGTTGTAATTTTTCTTGTGAGAATCAAAATCAAAATGTCTTTATTCAATTTAAGTCCATACAGAACATTTATGAATGTCAAATATTATGTAATCTACCGCTGATTCGGAATGTCAATTTCTACCGAGAAGAATCAGCAAGAAACTCAGTACTTACTCTTTTCAAATAATATGGTAATTACAATATTCATTCTTATACAAATTATGATTACAGTGACAGTATGATATACAATGCTTATAATCAATATCGTTTAGATAAATCGTCAAGAAAAATTATAAAATGAATTATACATTAGAGGACAGGCGAAGAGATCAACATGACCAAGAATCCTTATCATTCAAATAATCATCTACTTTATAGTAGCCTTTCTGCATTAGGCAGTTTTTTACATGCAACTTAAACTTATGTACGGGTAAATCAATGATATTTTGAGGTAACTTATTAAACATTCTAATTCTAATTCCTACCAATGAATTTCCAGTTTTATTAAGTCTTAGATTTGGGACTAAATAAATGGGAATAAATAAATACACGCGTTTTAGGGGGGCTTTCACAGTTCAATGGCGTCGCAAATGAATTTTAATTAATTGTAATGAATTGTACCCAAATAGCACACATTTATAAATTACTTGCTTGTTCAATTACCTGTAACTCCGCTTAGAGTGTTTCCGACGGTTCCTATAAAATAGTAAAAAAAAAATTTTATACTCGCGAGTAAGCTAAAAGAATACCAAGGCCGAGGTTTACTGGTATCGCGAATGAATTATTATTCATTGTAGGTAATGAATTGTACCCAAATGGCAGAGAGTTATAAAGAACTCAAATGTTCAATTACCTGTAACTCCATCAACAGTATTTTCAACGGTTCCTGTAAAATTAAAATTAAAACATATTTATATTCCACGTGTTTTAACTTAGTGTCAGCCTATAAACTGTCCCACTGCAGGGCAAAGGCCTCCATCATAGAAATCAAGTCATCGCTACTATGATAGGGTTAGGCTTAATCACCACGCTTGCCAAATGCGGATTGGTGATCACAAACCCGAGCTATGTTCGAAAAATTCGAAACATACCTTTGCTCGACCCGGGAATCGAACCCAGGACACCGATATCACTGCCTGTTACTTAAACCACTAGACCAATGTTTTAGCTTTAGAAAGAGCTTAACAAATTAAGGGAGTCAGGCC
>JADPWL010000405.1:0-11002 GCA_019059595.1 Marasmia exigua
CCCTCAGGTTTTACGTTACGCCGCAGATATTATTTTTTGTGCACAAAGGTTGGCCGCGCACTTGTAACTCCACTGGTGTCACGAGTGTCTATGGGCGGCGGCAATTTCTTACCATCAACCCCCTTAACCCCGGATTAGGCCCCCGGTACCCTCACTCACGCATCACAACACAGACGCTGCTTCACGCCGCGGATTCCCTCGGTTTTAAATTGAGCCGCAGATTAATCAAAATGCAGTTAAAATCAATTGACTGGCCCGATGGCGCGTTTGGTAGTGGCATGGGTTTCGATTCCAGGAAGGTTCGAGTGAGGAAGTGTGATTGTTCTGTCTCTAGTTGTAAAGTATTTAAGTACCTATTTATATTTATTGTAAGTCCTCTTTCGTTGATAGGTATCCGTAACACTATTGCTCGATAATCAAGTTAGGTTTGAATGATATGTATTAATTGTAATTCAAGCCGTTCATGCCCGGTTTTATAGTAGCATGTAACATGTTGACCCTCATTTTTCAGAGATTTGAATTGATTTATTTAATCACTTTTTTATTTATTTATTCATTTCCACACTTACAACTATCTTTACAGGTCAGACCTGATACAATAGTGTAACTAATCAGATATATCTATATTATTCTTATAGTACCCAGCTACATATAACAAGCAACGCAGTTTGGTGAATTCATTCAGAGAACAGGAAAACAAATCAAAAACAAAACAAATCACAATTTTCTTGTTGAATTCTTTGGTTTTCTTGCTACTTTATGTCAGGTTCATGTATGTACACTTTTGCTCGTATTTGAGATTATTAGCAATAAGACCGCAAAATAGTATTGACACAATTTTGATGTAACTCTCTTAACTGTATATAGAGCTTAATGTAGTACATAATGTGTACATGTATGAAATATATATATTGTAATCTGTGTACCTTGTGAAGAGGAAATAAAGTGATTATTTATTTTTATTATATATTGAAAACTGGGTATCTCCGGGACGAAAGAGATTCAAACACGAAGTGGTTGAGAACGTTTATTCCACACTAACACAACACGGAATGAACATCCATTACAACACACGAATACGAAGTAGTTTCAGACACGAAAATAGTAGCCCACCAACACACAACAACACACAAATAGGTGAGGGACGTACTTTATACAAGCCGACAGGCTGGAGTATGTGCTGGCGCAGCCCGCGCGTAGGTACCTATGTTCGAGGACGCGCGGGCGCGGACGGGGCGCAGTCGGGCGCTGGCTCGCTCACACTGGCGGAATCGGCCGCCGGAGAGTAATAATAAGCGACCGTTGGTTGCCGAGGGGCCCACACGGGTGCGCGGGATGGGGTGAGCGCGGGGTAGGAGTACCGTAAACGGCCCTTAGCACGAGGTAAGTTACCTGTACCATTAGTCGGAACGGTTTGCTATATACTCCCCCTCTTAATGACCTAGGTAAAACGCCCTCGTTTCCTGGTCTAGCAGTTTCATCCCCCTTCCTAGTTCCTAACCTTGGGGTGGTCTACCACGCTTTCTCTTAGGGATCACGGGCTTAAGAGGGGAGGCTTCGTTACCTTGATGGTAACGGGTAAGATCTTGAGCATGATATGCGCCCTAAAACAATGTCAGGTTGGTCCGTACTGGAAATATTGTAAGTAGTAGGGGTAACCTTTTCAGCTACCAGGTACGGTCCATTCGCGGCGTGGGAAGAACTTAGCGGTGAGGTCTTTGGAAACCTTTGCTCAGGGAGGTGAGATTTTAATAGAACCAGATCACCAACCTGGAATTCCTCTGAAGGACGACGTGAAGCATCGGCGTACTCCTTGGATTTATCCTGTTGAGCTCCACGCGTTCTCGCACAGCTGACAGTGACTTCAGGAATGACCTGAGATAAGGGGTAATCTGCGGGACAAAGTTATCTTTGTCCAAGATGGCACGAAGGTCGCGGACGACCTCTGTGGGGGATCGCATTTCACGGCCAAAGGCCAGAAAAGCAGGTGACATGCCCGTTGTGCGACATTTGGCACCGTTTTAGGGCGAAGAGGATCACCGGCCAACCATCTTTGGCCATAGACGTATGATCCTCTTCCACGATGATGTGCAAGCATAGCTTCAGGTCACGGGTTTTTGCGCTCGGCAGGATTAGCTTCTGGGTGGTACAAAGGCAACAAAATTTGCTTGATACCCAGGACTAACGTGCATTGGCGCATCACCGCCGATACGAACTGGACTCCGTTGTCCGAAATAATCCTGCGAGGTAAACCGAACCGCATAAAATATTCCTCGATGAGGATTCGAGCACAGGCTTCTGCTGACGCTTCTTTGAGCGAGTACAGTTCCGTCCATCTGGTTGCTGTATCTTCAACGAGTAAGAATCCACCGCTCCCCCTGGTCTCACTTCCGGTAACGGGCCAAAAAGATCAATAGCGATTACCTCATTACGCTGGTTCATGATCGGAGTTTGGGAGTAAGCCATTGAGGCTTAGAGTTGGTGGATTTATAACGCTGGCAGTGGATGCAGGACTTGACGTAGTCAGAAATTATGCGCCGCATCCCTGTGAAATAATACAGCTGAGCAACCTTGTGGTACGTCCTGTCAATGCCTGGATGGCCGGCAAGTGGTGAGTCGTGTAGCTCTTTTAAAATGTCTGCAACTTGGCCGGCTGGAATTACTAATTGAGGGGTTCGCTCTCAGAGTCCGGGTTGTAGCGGAACAGGACGCCTTGGTCCATGAGGTAACCCCTTTCTAACCATCTCTTGGCAGCTAAATCGTCGGTAAGTTCGAGCTCCTTTATTACCTTTTCAATTTCCGGATCGGCGAGTTGCTCCTGGACGGAGTTGACTAGGTGTCTTCGTGGGCAGATCGCAGATGACTGAGCAGATGCCGCAGTCTTCGCGAGTTTCGCCGGAACAAATTGGTCTGCTGAGGGTGTCTGCCACAACGTTCGCCTTCCCTGGAGTATACTGGAACTGGATGTCAAACGGTTGGAGTCTCAAAGCCCAACGGACTAACCTACCTGCTGGCGATTTTAAAGATAGCAGCCAACGCAGGGGTTGATGATCGCTGCCAATGATGACTGGTTGGCCGTCTAGGTAGGACCGAAAACGTTTCTAACAGCCCACACTACAGCGAGTGCCTCTCGTTCGGTTGTCGAGTAGTTGCGCTCTGCTGCGTTAAGAAGTCGGCTGGCGTATTCAATCGGCCTTTCCTGATTACCGTCACCCTGTAATAAAACTGCGCCTAAGGCGTAGTTACTTGCGTCTGTGCGCAGAATGAAGGGCTGGTTAAAATCGGCTTGCACCAGAATTGGAGCCGTGGTCAATAGACGCTTGAGCTCGTTAAATGCTTGGACCTGACTAGGGGCCCCAAGTCCATACTTGATTTTTACGAGTTAAGCGTGTCAATGGTTCGGAAACTTTCGAAAAATTCGGTATGAATTTACGAAACCATGAGCACGTCTGCAGAAAGGTTCGCAGGTGTTTAAGGTTACCTGGTTGCCTTCATCTCGAGGACAGAACTCACCTTCTCTGGGGTCGGTGGAAACCCATTCCTGTGTTATAACGTGGCCGAGGTATTTGACGCTTTCTCTAGCGAACGCACACTTCTCCCGATTGACGTGGAGGTGAAACTCGGCGAGACGTTTGAAAACTGCCTCAAGGTCTTGCAGATGTTGTGGGAGACCTCCTTCAGAGATCACCCAGGAGATCGTCAAGGTAAGCGAGGAGAGTTACATTTTGTAGAGCTGAGCAGGATCGCAGGCGATCTATGAGGCGCTGGAAGGTCGCTGGCGCGTTCTTTAGTCCGAACGGCATTCTTTTGAATCGGTAAGTACCTAGGGGACAAACAAAAGCAGTTTTGTCTCTGTCCCACTCGCGAACACTCACCTGCCAGTAAGAAGACCTGAGGTCTAGGGTACTCATGAAGCAATCCCGTTTGGGTGCTCTGCAGCAGCTCATCGATGCGAGGCATCGGGGTAAGTATCGGACTTGGTGACTGCATTCAGACGCCTGTAGTCGACGCAGAAAGCGGATGGAGCCGTTGGCCTTCGGCACCATTAGTGCCGGGGAACACCAAGCTGATTCGCATTCCTTCTCGATGACGTCATCCTGTAACATTTTGTCTATCTCTACCTTCATAAGCTCCTTCTTTGAGGGATTCAGGCGGTAAGGAGGCACTGCTATCGGCGGATGGTCTCCTGTCTCGATGCGATGTTCCGTGAACGGAGTCGGCGCTCCCCCTGCTCTGAAAATATGCGCGTGCCTGGAGAGGACATCAGCGAGAGCTTGGCGCTCTGCCGGATTGAGATGACAGCCTTCGTCATCCCTAAGGAGAACCTCTGTAGAAGCACAGGACACGGTACGAGAGGTAGGTTCAAAAGATAGATTATATTTAATCGTATTATTATCGCTAAAGTACCAAATAGCTTTGTGAAAATCTATGACACCTTAGCAGCTGTAATAAAATCAATACCCAGTAGAGTCTCATTATTGGTGGCATCAGGAAAAAATCAGAAATTGGAATGGTAATGAGGGTCTGTTCTAACGCACCGGTAAGGTGGTGGTAAGTACTTCCATGGGCCGGACTACGCCGTCAGCGAGTTTTTACTTCGCACGAAGAAGGATGGAGAGGGTGACCCAGCCTAAGAAGGAGAGCATATAAGCGTATGACCGGCGACGCAAGTGTTTGGCGGCGGTATCAATTAGCGCGGAGCCTTTGTGACCGAGAATATTAATATTAAAAATAGGACGTAAGTCAAGACCTATCGGCGAGTCTACGAAGTTACTACCGCACGAGCACGCTACATCATCTCCGTTACACTTTCCATTAGATTGAACACAAGAACATTCTTTTAAATTGCACTGAGCACACTTTGGTAAAGACTGAGTATACTGATCATCACTATATTGTGGCAAAATATCTAAATTATCACAAAAAATATTTTTAAAATTGCACTTACAACAGTTATGTAAGGAGTGAGAATACTGATTATTAATGTACTGTGACAAATTTCTTTGATCTGCACAGGAAAGAGAAAAATTACATTTTCTAATTGCACTTGCTACATATTTGCAAGGATTCAGTATACTGAGTATTATTGCACTGTGACACATTAGAATCATCTTCACAGGCAAGAGAAAAATTACTTTTTTCTGAATTGCGATTACATTTCTGTAAGGATGTAGTATACTGTACATTATTGCACTGTGACACGTTATCATCGTGTTCACAGGAAAGAGAAACATTAAAATCGCATTTATAGTTTTGTAAATAAGAGTCATGCTGACTACTATTGCACTGTGAGACACTAACATTATCGTCACAGGAATCTGACAAATCGCGCTTACATGAATCATGTAAGGAAAAATCATACTGATTATTAGTGCACTGTGACGCGCTATTATCACTATCACAGGAATTTGAAATATTGCGCTTACCTGATTCATGTAAGGAATAGTCTTGCTGATTATTACTGCACTGTGACAAATTACAATGATTCTCACAGGAAAGACAAAAATTACATTTAGGAAAATTGCACTTACAAGATTTTTGCAAGGAATCAATATGCTGACTATTACTGAACTGTGGCGTATTAACACCTACACAGGATTTAAAATTTTTGCGCTTACGACATTTTTCTGATGGTAAGGATTCAGCATACTGTATGTAATTACTCTGTGGCAAATAATCACGAATTATATCACAGGATTGTTTACGATTGCGCTTACTACGTTTTTGTAACGGTAAGGATTGAGTACACTTACTAACATTATTACACTGTGGCAGCTTATCATAGCATCGTTTATCAAATAATCTGTTATCGGGTTTTGAAACCTTTGACTTTGAAATAGGACGATTTAGCACAACGGGGTTAGAACTCGGCCGTCGGGTATCCTCATTATATGATGTCGCGTTATCACACCTAGTAGTAGGCGGTTTGGAACAGGGCGCGCGTTTAAATTTGTGTCCGTTATCAGACGAGATAGGAATATAAGAATTTTGAGCACTATTCGAATGAGACACTTTAAAGTTAGCGAGATTATTTGATGAACGACTATTAGATTTATGATTACGACAACTTTTCGCCTTGAAGTCTTTAGGAACCGAAGTTAAGCACTGATTTCTATTACGATTACGGGATTCGACACTATAAAAGTGATCACTGTTACACTTTTCACGCACCGGATAGTTATTATGGGAGGAGGACTCACCTAGGGTCTGCAACTTACGGCACTGGTCTCTGGTGTGTCCAAACCTCTTGCAATACGAGCAGGTGACTCGCTGCTGCCTGCTCGTCGTCGGGGCGGCGGTACGGTGGCGGGATGACGGCTGCGGCGGGGATGGGGCGGCAGGGGCCGCGCGGCTGGAGGCGGGCGCGCCTCGCGTGCCGCGGGCGCCGCTGCGGGCCCGGGCAGGGGCGCGCGTGGCGCGGTGTGGCGCGCGGTGCCGCGGAGATGGGTGCGCGCGGTACCGCGAAGCCCGGGGCAGCGCGAGGGGCCGCGGACGTGATCGCGCGCGGTGTAAACTTGTGCATGTCGCTCTCCCCCTGGCTGTCTTCTATGTACCGCGCATGACGTAGTAATTCCTTGAATGTGTCAAACTCCTCACGGCGTAATCTCTTTCTAATTTTGGTATGTAACAGGCCGTAGACCATGTCCAAGCTGGCCTTTTCTGTAAGGTCGCCAATTGGGATTTTAGACAGTAAGGCGCGGCTGCGCGCTACAAACATATCTGTATTTTCTTCTAGTGCTTGTGGACTTGCGAAAAATTGAATATAAATGCGGTGGGGCGGGCGGCGGTCACCGTAAGCGCTGATTAGGTTGTCCTTAGCTTGCGCCCATGTGGTAATTGAAGCTTTCACACCCAGCCACCACGTAGCTGCTCCATCAGTTAATAAATAGGCGAGGCCGCGGATAATGTTAGTGCTACTAACTTGCGCGCACTCGCTGTACGCATCCACAGCGTCCACGAAGGCCTCCACCGACTCGTGCGGCTTACCGGCGAAAGTCGCTTTGCAGCGCGTCAAGGTGCCTTCTCCGGGAATGGGCACCGGAGTTGATGAATTCGCCTGGGTCACCGTTAACACCATGTCTCGGAACGCCTCCGTTTGTGACCTTTGCAGTGCCTCAATTATTGAGGCGACGTTTTCGTTGGAAAACGTGCCAGTATGCGATGTGTGGTCGGCGCTCGGATGTAGGGCGGAGGCGCCGGCGTCGTCGGGGCGGGTTGCCGGTCCGTCTTCGGCTCGGCCCCGCGGCGGCGTCCGCATGGGCAGAGGAGTGGGGGAATGCGGGAATTGGCACCGCATCATCTCTGTCTCGTCCTCTTCGTGACCATAGGCATGTTGGGCGATCAGTTTTCCGCCTACTTTCGCTGAACCCGATCTCTCGAAGAAAATTGACGTTTAGCGTCAGTATGGACGCCTACTTCCGAAGAATTTACGTTGGGCGCCAGTATGAGACGTGGGGTATCTCAGGGACAGAAAGAGAGTTCAAACGACGAAGTGGTTGAGAACGTTTATTCCACACAACACAACACGAATGAACATCCAGTACAACACGAATACGAAAAGTAGGTTCATACACGAAAATAGGAAGCCACCACACCACAACAACACACAAATAGGTGAGGGGACGTAATTATACAAGCCGACAGGCTGGAGTATGTGCGGCGCGCACGCGCGGTAGGTACCTATGTTCGAGGCGCGCGGGCGCGGACGGGCGCAGTCGGGCGCTGGCTCGCTCACACTGGCGGGAATCGCCGCCGGGAGAGTAATAATAAGCGACCGTTGGTTGCCGAGGGGCCCACACGGGTGCGCGTGGGGATGAGCGCGGGTAGAGGGACGCGTAAACGGCCTAGCACGAGTAAGGTACCTGTACCATTAGTCGGACGGTTTGCTATAATATATTTTTTTAATTAAGATATCTTATGTACCTATTCTATGCAAATAAAAACACTTTGACTTTGACTTTTCACTTTGATCGTGGCGGTTAATTTTGTATTAACTAAAATATATCTTCCGCATACAAACAAAAGACACTCACAGCTCGGTTGAAAGGGGCGAGACTAAAGATTCGCTGGTGAATTCCATTCCGTAGTTGGCCCCTCTGATCAGACTGTGAATTTCGCACCCCTAATAGTCCTTATATAACTTGATTAAAATGACAGATGTCACTTGTCCTTTATTTCAATGAACATAAGGTTTATCAGTTAACCAACTTTTATTCCATAGATTTTTATTATCTACTAATGCCTTATATATAACACACTGTAAAATTCTGTGACATCAGTAGCTGTCATTCTTATTAAACTATATATACCTATTGATCACCCGTTTAGCGCAGTGGTTTGTGCGCTGGTTGAAACGCAACGGTCGCGGGTTCGAATCCCGAACCAGTACAAATGTTTGTTGATGAAACAGATGTTTGTGTTGATTCTGGTGTTTGTGTTGATTGACTGATGTGGAACCTACCGTCGTTGTTTCGGATTTCCATAGTAGAAGGTAAAACCTTAGTTTCGCATCAGGACAATTTAAGTACGTGATGTTTATTTATTTATTTGGGAAACAAACAATTTAGTTATTTTGAATAATTTATACAATTAAATAATACACAAATCAGCAAAGTTTCCACAGAAAATTACATGTCAAATGTAAGTTATAAAATAAATGCAAAAAAAATAAAAAAATAGACGAATAATAATATGTTATTATTTATTTCGGCTGACCGGATGGCGCAATTGGTAGTGACCCTGCCTCTTACGCCAAAGGTCGTGGGTTCGATCCCCACCCTGGACAAACATTCGTGCGATGAACACTTGTGTTTGTTCGGTGTCTGGGTGTAATATATGTATTTAAGTATATATTTGTGTTCCTCTGTTGTCTGATATCTGTAACACAAGTGCTTAAGCTACTTAGTACGGAATCAGGTCAACGTATGAGATGTTGTGAGAATTATTATTATTATTATTATAGTGAAATAAATAATAACAGTCTCAATTTATTTATTTTACGGACTATAGGTGCAGTGGAAACAGTTCCCGACAGTCGTGATGAATTACGACGTGCGAACACCGTATTACGAGCGATTACAGGCGATTACACGGTAACGCAATAACAGTGAGGGATTAGGCCAGGTCGAATCGTAAAGTGCACTGCGTGCATCGGGAGTATGCAAGATTTCACTTACGTACACACGGCGTCACGTAGTTACCTACACGTGTTGAATTTTGGACCGTCCTTATGTCTGAGACACGAGTGCCGTTTTTGCACTGCAGGAGGAACTTGACCTGTGGGGTATTCTCAAGCGCTCAACATTGGAATCGAATTTAGAGAATTCATACATTGGTCCGTACAAATTTTGAACTCAACTTCAATATCTAGTGCTCGAAAATAGGCCTTCTGATGACGCGTCGTGTGCATACCAACATAAAAATAAATAAATAAATAAAGTAAATAAGAATGTGTGCCTAAGTACGAATACGATCATGCATCTTTAGATATTTAAATCTAAAAACTCGAAATTTGTACCTACAAATGTATGTACCTACAACCTTTGCGAATAAAGAATGGGTTCAGAAATGGCGGCGCATCTATTCACTTCTCGCTCGCCACTATTTGCGTCTATACTCGCACTCGTGGGTATGCGAGCGAGAAGTGAATAGATGCGCCGCCATTTCTGATCCCATTATTTATCCGCACAAGTTGTACATACATATATTGATGAAACTATCGTCGGCTGACGGCGAAGAAAAAAGCACTTACAAAATTCGTCGACATACCAAGGTGTCCGGTAGATTAGTCAGTTGCCCGGTTAGCAAAAAATCGTGGGTTCGAGTCCCACCGACGAGTGTCGAAAATTTTTTAAGTGCATTATTTACTTCATAAATTGCTATATGTACTCAAAAAAATCATATTTCAAATCTATACGCGTATATCACTAGCTCGACGATGAGGGAAAACATTGTGAGGAAAGGTACACGTTACGGATAAGTTTCTGAAACGTGTAACCATGATTCAGTGGGTTGGGAGACAGTCGCTTCATTGTAATTACCAGACACACAAAATCCTCATTCCATGATCATGCTTGGACCACCCAAGCATCCAAATCCCTGGGCTCCAAAATTTCATCTCGTGTTCCCGCGGGATGAAATTTTGAAGTGCGTTATTCACTTAAGAATAAAGTAAAGTATCAGCCTATAAACTGTCCCACTGCAGGGCAAAGGCCTCCATCATAGAAATCAAGTTATCGCTACTATGATGGGATTAGGCTTAATCACCAAGCTTGCCAAATGCGGATTGGTGATCACAAACCCGAGCTATGTTCGAAAAATTCGAAACATACTTTTCGCTCGACCCAGGAAACGAACCCAGGACCCTGAGATCACGGCCCGGTACTTAACCCACTAAACCATCAGGGCGTTGTTAAGAATAAATTGCAAAAAATTGCTATAAAAAATATCAACTATCAATTTGTACTGTATTTATAGCTCCTACAGTTTATTAGTCTGGATTAAGTAACTACTACTCTTTGTGACCTATGAGGGGAACCTAAGTAGTCATGCTCACTCAAATGTCTCTGAGGTGGTGGCGCTATGTGGCGGGTCATTACATTCCCTCTAATATGGTTGAGTGAAATGATGGCTGGCACGTACGTCATACTTGTGAACAGGTGCCACCTTTGGGGACTGGTCTGCTTCGGTTTACCTCATAATATTTATTTTATTATTATTTCCTTTATTTTATTTTGTGTAACAAGTTAAACTGTATGACTCGGTATGATGATGACACAACATTGTATGAAAGTTTGGCGATTAAAAAGAGTAACTGGCGAGTTTCTTGCCGGATCTTCTCGACCAGAAACAACTTTCCGAGCCGGTGGTAGAATCGCATTATGTTTATTTATTTCTTTAGTATATTTTATGTATCAACATAGTATATTGTATTAACATGTAAATTATACATAAGTACTTATAAATAGTTTTAAGTCATTCAAATGTATGACGATTTGAAGTG
>JADPWL010000406.1:0-10000 GCA_019059595.1 Marasmia exigua
AGACGATGGTGGACCTGACGGCGACAGCGCTCCGCAGGTCCCTGACCGAGGTATGCGACGCCAGCATGCCTCGGTCACGCCGCCCGGGTCCGCGTCACGCGGTGTATTGGTGGTCGGCAGAAATAGAGAGTCTGTCGGCCACCTGCCGGAGGGCCAGGAGGGCCCTTCAAAGGGCAAGGCGGCGTCGGCGCAGGGACCCCGAGAATGAAGAGCGCCTCTATGAAGTCTTCAAGGAGGCGCGGGGGTCCCTGAAAGCACGCGATCGGCAGGGCCAAGGACGCCGCCAGGGCGGAGATGCTGGAGGGTCTGGATCGGGACCCATGGGGGCGGCCGTACAAGGCGGCGCGCAGTAAATTGCGCCCCATCGGCCCCCCGGTCACCGAGACCCTCCAGCCCGAGCTCCTGGAGAGGGTAGTGCGGACACTTTTCCCAGTCCGCACTGAATTTAGCCCTCCTAGGATGCCTCCGCCAGCAAGGGGCGGTCTCCGTGGTCGATGACGTCCCTCCCATCACCACGGAGGAGTTCGGCGCGGCGGAGATCCGGCTCCGCGCCAAGAAAACTGCCCCTGGCCCAGACGGCATCCCAGCGCGGATAGTGGCCCTCTCTCTTAGTGAGATGGAGGGCCGTGTGAGGGACCTCTTCGACCGTTGCCTAACGGTCGGGAGGTTCCCGAAGGTGTGGAAGCAGGGCCTCTTGGTCCTGCTTCATAAGGAGGGCAGGCCGGCGGACTCTCCGTCGGCCTACAGGCCAATTGTCCTCCTTGACGAGGTGGGGAAGCTGTTCGAGCGCATAATAGCTTCCCGCCTCGTCGCACACCTAGAAGGCACTGGGCCCGATCTCTCAGGGGCCCAGTACGGTTTCAGGGCGGGTCGGTCCACAATCGACGCCCTGAAACGCCTCCGTCGATGAAACGGAGGAGGCCGCGCTGGAGGGGAAGGGAGTAGTTGCAGTGTCTCTCGACATAAAAAATGCATTTAACTCCCTTCCCCATTCGACGATTTTGGAGGCACTCCGCTTTTTCGGAGTGCCTTCCTACTTGGCAGACCTCATCGAGGATTATCTTACAAGAAAGAGAAGTCGTCTACGTGGACAGGAGCGGCACCCTCAGGCGTCGCACAGTGGAGACCGGTGTTCCACAGGGGTCAGTTCTCGGACCCCTCCTATGGAACATCGGTTACGACTGGGTCCTACGCGGCACTCTCCCCCGGGGCAGATCAGTCATCTGCTATGCAGATGACACACTAATCACTGCCCGGGGGAAGGAGTTAGACGGCTAAGCGCGGCGCTGCAGTAATGCGTCGCGCGCCGCGGACCTAGTCGTGAGTAGGGTGCGACGCCTCGGGCTGGAGGTGTCGGTGGAGAAGACCGAGGTCATATATTTCCCTCGGTCTTCCCACGAGAGGTTCCCCTCCGGCAGGCACGTAACTGTCGGAGGGGACCCAGGTTGCAGGTGAAGGCCGAGATGCGCTATCTCGGCCTCACCCTGGATCCGCGGTGGCATTTTGGCCTGCATTTTAGCAGGATGTCACCGCGGCTCCTCAAGGGCAGCAGACACGCTGTCGTGGCTGCTGCCCAACCTGGGTGGCCCAGGCTCCAGGTGCCGGCGACTCTATGCCGGCATCCTGCGGAGTATGGCGCTCTACGGGGCGCCAGTCTGGGCCGACTCCCTAGCAAGGGGGGAAAATCTTCCCTTCTTGCGGGGGCCTCAGCGGGTGATAGCGCAGCGGGTCGCTCGAGCTTACCAGACGGTAAGTTTCGACTGTGGCCTGCTTGCTCGCTGAGACCCCTCCATGGGAGTCAGACGCCGTGGTGCTCTCCGCCGTGTACTGATTTCGCGGCGGAGAAAAGGGCAAAAGGGGAGTCCTTTTGCCCCGTCGAGCGGGAGGCCGTACGGAAGGAGGCCCGACAGGTCCTCCTGAGGCGATGGTCGGAGCACCTCGTCCTCACCCGTTACGGCCGCAGAACCCTCGACGCGCTCGCCCCGGTCATGGACCGGTGGCTTGAGCGTGCCCACGGTGTCGTCTCCTTCCGGATGGCGCAGGTAATGACCGGGCACGGCTGCTTCGGTTATTACCTGCATAAGATCCATCGGGAGGAGACACCTTCGTGCCACGCGTGCGGCGATGCGGTGGACACGGCGCAACATACCCTTAGCGGTATGTGCGCCGTGGGCACCGCAACGTCATGCATTGGTGGCGAAGGTCGGCCAGGACCTCTCACTGGCTAGTATAGCGAGAGCTATACTAGCGAGTGACGAGGCCTGGAAGGCTTTCGCTGCCTTTTGCGAGCACGTGATGGCAGCGAAGGAGGCGGCGGAGCGCGAGCGAGAGGCGGATCCTCTCGCCCCCGCGCTTCGCAAGGCACGTAGAGGGAGGAGACGACGCGAATACTTGCGTCTCCTTCCCCTGCGAGGAGCAGGTCCGCTGGTGCGTGGGGCTGTAACCCCACCACCGGCATTGCACGGACCTCCTCCTACGCCTGGTGGGGACGGCACAGCTCTCTCGGCTGTCCCCACTCCCTCCCCCGACCCCGGGGGAGGAAGCGCCGTGCCCGCCGTGTAGGCGGGCTTCCGTCCGGGAGGGGTCGTGGTGCCAGGTTTCGTACCTCACCCCACGACCTCTCCCACTATGGACGATGAGGGAGAGCCCCAGGAGTTTTAGTCGGTATACCCCCGCCTTCTGCGGGGGGGAGTCCGACATAACCCATCCGTTTACAGACGGATGGGTATGCGTAACGCATTTCTCCTGGGTGACCAAAAAAAAAAAAAAAAAAAAAAAAAAAAAAAAAAGGTTAGGTTAGGTTTCCGTGGCTGTTGGTCGGCTCATTGCACCTCGAGTCGGCCGATTCCGCTCAGCTATCGGACGCGTCCCCCGGCGGCGGATAGGGGAACGCCTCCCAGATATGGGAGGTACCGGCTTCGGCCGGCGCGGACCAAAAGCGGCACACCGTAACCTCCTCATTGAGAGGAGGCCGGGGGTCCACTCACTGAGAGTGGACTGCGAGGAAGAAAACCTCTATAAAAAATCACCTTGTACACCGTAACCTCCTCATTGAGAGGAGGCCGGGGGTCCGCTCACTGAGAGTGGACTGCGAGGAAGAAAACCTCTATAAAAAATCACCCCAAACCGGCGGGTCGGCGTGCCTGTCGGGGAGGGTTAACACGCTAGCGCTGGGGGGTCCGAGAGGACCCCTCCGAGCGTGGGAGCGGGCTTGCCTTAATTGGCCGGCCCGGTGGAGACAACCACAGTAAAAAACCTCAAAGGACCGGCGTTGGGGCGCCCCGTTCGGGGCCTCGCGCGGCGTCGGTCGCCTTCGGGTGGCTGGGGAGTTGGCCCAGCCTGCTAGCGGCCATCCCAGGGGGAACACCCGCCCCCCCTGGCGTAGTAGGGTAGCCACGATAAGTCGGCTCTGTCGTGGTGGTCCGTTTTTACCGTTCTACTCGTGGGACTGTTATGGCTTCTGAAAATATAAAAACTAAAAAACCCTCTGATTCTTCTTATTCTGACGACTTGGCAAACTTCTACTTCGGACATTGATTCTGCTTTCGATCTGGCTATTGACGAACTGGCTGTGGAGACGGCGGCCCCGACGGTCGGCGCCACCACATATGAAACTGGCATGGAAATGGACAACTCGGACACGACAAAGGGATGCACGCCCTGTAGCGTGATCTTACAGAAAGCTTCGCCCTCTAGAGGGCAGAAGCTTAAAATTGGATCGACTGCTGGCTCTGCCGGCAACCAAACCCCCAGTGGGAGCAAATTTTTCCACCAGGGTGAGCTGGAGGTCTCCGACTCTGAAGCGGAGACCCTAAAAGGATCGGACACGGAGTCCGCGAACAGCGACGCGTCTGTGATGCGCGAAAGGTTTTTAAAACCTCTGAACACGCGCAAGCGCTCTGCGGCTGCGAAGAGAGGCTCCCAATCGGAGGACTCGGCCTCCGATTGCAGCGTTAGGTCGGCGCGCAAGCAGCCGAAGCATGGGGGTCCGGGACGCCCCCCAACCACCGGCGACTACATCGGCTTGGCCGCAAACAGGAGGGCTGCGGCTGATGCATTAAAGGCCCAAGTGAAGGCTCAACACGAGGCTGACGTGCTAGAGCAGGAGCGCCGAACGCGCGAGCACCGCGCCAAACATGGCTACGGAACGGCTCCTGCTCTTAATTATAAGGACATGTCTGTGGCGGACTTGAAGCTGACCGCCGAAGAGGATGCCTCCCAGATACTGGGGGTATCCCAAAAATCTAAAAACATAAAGGGCCCCCTTCAGAAGGCCCTAAATGACAGAACGTGCTCGCTCCTCGCCGTGACAGCAGAAATGGCGTCTCGGTCATTGAGCGAGGAAACGGCGGCCCTTCAGGCCACAGTCCGGCAGATGGCTGGAGAGATCGCAGCACTCAGAGCTGAACTGCAGGCGCTGAGAGGAGGCCAGGCTTCAGGGCCTGTCACTCAGCCGACTGCTGTCCCTGAGGCAGTCCCTCGCCGCAAAGCCCCCACGAGAGCGGCGGCGCAGAAGGCCCCTACAAAAGACGAGGAGGCAACTCTTGAGATGCGGGTTGCCTCCCTCGTAGAAGAGAGGCTTAGAGAAGGCCTACATCAGGAAAGGATGCAGGAGCGGAATTTTATCCGCTCCCTGATTGCAGGGCTTGAGGGGCGTCTCCTCCCGGAACCAAGACTGCGCCCACCACTTGCGGCTGATCGTCGTCGGGAGGCTGCAGCTCAATTGGAGGCTTCTGTGCCTCCTCCTCCCCCTCCATCGAAGAAGGGCAAAGGCGTGGGCAAGGCGACAAAGCCCACACCCACCATCGCTCCCGGCCCTGTAACCCGCGCACGGAGTTTTGCCTCCGTGGCGGCGACTGGAGCGGCGCCTCGCGGACCGGCGGCTCAGCCCATCCGCCCAGAACCGGTGGCTTCCACCTCGTGGGCCGAAGACGCCTTCCTGCCGTCGAACACGCCCGCGAACGAGGGGTGGCAGACGGTGGGCCAGAAGAAGAAGGTGAAGAAAGCGAAGAAGGCGGCACAGCACAAAACTTCCGCCGTCGCCTCCAAAGCCCCCCAGTCCGAGCAGGTCGGGCTGACCGGAGGGAAGAGGAGAAAGAAGAAGAAGGCCTCCTCTTCCGCCAAAAAGAAGCTGGCGACGCCGAAGTCCTCAGCCGTCGTCATCACTTTGACGGCTGAGGCAGCAGCGAAGGGCGTGACCTATTCGTCCGCCCTCACCAAAGCACGCCAGGCCATCGGGGACGCCAAGTCCCTTGGCCTGGAAACACTGCGGTGCCGTCACACCATCACGGGAGCTCGAAAACTTGAGCTCCCTGGCGCGACGAGTGGTCCGGCCGCCGACGCCCTCGCGGCCAAAATACGCGAGGCTCTAGCAGATGTGGCCCATGTTAAGCGCCCCGTCCGCTGCGCCACGCTCCTGGTGTCGGAGCTCGACGACTCCGTCACCAAGGAGGACGTGGTCGCCAGAGCGGCGGAAGTTGGTGGCTGCGATTTAGCAGCCATCAAAACTGGCGAGGTCCGCAGCGGACGATTGGGCCTGGGCCAAATTCGGCTCACGTTGCCCACTTCAGCCGCCAAGGCGATCCTCACGGCCGGCCGCCTATTGGTCGGCTGGAGTTCGGCCGCTGTCCGGGCACTTGAAGACCGACCTTTGCGGTGCTTCAAGTGCCTATGCACGGGACATGCCTCGGCCCTCTGCCCCTCCGATGTTGTCCGCACACACCTCTGTTTCCGGTGCGGACAGGAGGGGCATAAAGCAGAAGCCTGCAAGGCGAAGACGCTCCGCTGCGCCGTTTGTGCCGCGTCAGGCCGGCCAGCGGAGCACGTCATGGGGGGGAAGAGCTGCCGCCCTCCCCCCAAGAAGGGAAAACAGCAGCCGGCTTCCACTCGGCCGGCTGCTGCGGCCGCCCTGGGGCTCCCCCAGTGGCGCAGGTTGAGGAGGAGGGTGCAATGTCCGAATAATGGCTGAGGCCGGACAACGCACCCTCCTCCAGGTGAACCTGAATAACTGCCGCTCGGCCCAAGACCTGCTTTATCAACGTCTGGCCGAGTGGCAGATCGATTTGGCGGTAGTCGCCGAGCCCTACTACATTCCGGATAGTTGGGTCGGCGACACCGACGGCGTGGCCGCCATTTTTCGGCGGCCCTCCTCAGCCTTCTCCCCCCCTCTCATTCGTGGAGAGGGGGTCAGGATTTGTAGTTGCCGGCTGGGACTGACTTGGCAGGTCATAGCCACATATTTCTCGCCCAGCCGGCCTCTTGTGGACTTTGAGGCCTTCTTGAACATCCTGGGCGCGGTTTTGGGCCGTTTGGCACCGCGCCCAGTGATTGTTGCCGGGGACCTCAACGCGAAGTCTGTCGCGTGGGGGAACCCGGCAACGGACGCGCGAGGTCGGGCCCTGCAGCGGTGGGCGATAGCGGTCGGCCTCGCCATTGTAAACAGGGGCTCGGCCCATACGTGCGTGCGGCGAAACGGCGGCTCGGTGGTTGACTATCACTCTCGCCACCCCGTCCGTAGCCGCACGCACCGCCGACTGGAGGGTCGACGACTCAGAGTCGCTGTCCGACCACCGGTACATCCGGTACGGGGTCGGAGGCGCATCCGGGGTCGAAGCAACCCCACGCGCAGGCCTTCTCCTTTTCCGCGCTGGGCGCTAACAAAATTGGATAAGGAGAAGGCCAAGGAGGCGGCGTTCGTCCAGGACTGGTTTTTCCCAGTCCTGGACGAAGATGACGTGGACCTGACGGCGACAGCGCTCCGCAGGTCCCTGACCGAGGTGTGCGACGCAAGCATGCCTCGGTCACGCCGCCCGGGTCCGCGTCACGCGGTGTATTGGTGGTCGGCAGAAATAGAGAGTCTGTCGGCCACCTGCCGGAGGGCCAGGAGGGCCCTTCAAAGGGCAAGGCGGCGTCGGCGCAGGGACCCCGAGAATGAAGAGCGCCTCTATGAAGTCTTCAAGGAGGCGCGGGGGTCCCTGAAAGCACTGCCATCGGCAGGGCCAAGGACGCCGCCAGGGCGGAGATGTTGGAGGGTCTGGATCGGGACCCATGGGGGCGGCCGTACAAGGCGGCGCGCAACAAATTGCGCCCCATCGGCCCCCCGGTCACCGAGACCCTCCAGCCCGAGCTCCTGGAGAGGGTAGTGCGGACACTTTTCCCAGTCCGCACTGAATTTCAGCCCTCCCAGGATGCGCCCGCCCTCAAGGGGTGGTCTCCTGTGGTTGATGAGGCTCCTCCCATCACCACGGAGGAGTTCGGCGCGGCGGAGCTCCGGCTCCGCGCCTAAGAAGAACTGCCCCTGGCCCATGACGGGCATCCCGGCGCAGGATAGTGGCCCTCTCGCTCTAGTGAGATGGAGGGGCCGTAGTGAGGGACCTCTTCGACCGTTGCCTAACGGTCGGGAGGTTCCCAAAGGTGTGGAAGCAGGGCCTCTTGGTCCTGCTTCATAAGGAGGGCAGGCCGGCGGACTCTCCGTCGGCCTACAGGCCAATTGTCCTCCTTGACGAGGTGGGGAAGCTGTTCGAGCGCATAATAGCTTCCCGCCTCGTCGCACACCTAGAAGGCACTGGGCCCGATCTCTCAGGGGCCCAGTATGGTTTCAGGGCGGGTCGGTCCACAATCGACGCCCTGAAACGCCTCCGTCGAGAAACGGAGGAGGCCGCGCTGGAGGGGAAGGGAGTCGTTGCAGTGTCCTCTCGACATAAAAAATGCATTTAACTCCCTTCCCCATTCGACGATTTTGGAGGCACTCCGCTTTTTCGGAGTGCCTTCCTACTTGGCAGACCTCATCGAGGATTACCTGGAAGAAAGAGAAGTCGTCTACGTGGACAGGAGCGGCACCCTCAGGCGTCGCACAGTGGAGACCGGTGTTCCACAGGGGTCAGTTCTCGGACCCCTCCTATGGAACATCGGTTACGACTGGGTCCTACGCGGCACTCTCCCCCGGGGCAGATCAGTCATCTGCTATGCAGATGACACACTTATCACTGCCCGGGGGAAGGAGTTGGACGGTAAGCGCGGCGCTGCAGTTAATGCGTCGCGCGCCGCGGACCTAGTCGTGAGTAGGGTGCGACGCCTCGGGCTGGAGGTGTCGGTGGAGAAGACCGAGGTCATATATTTCCCTCGGTCTTCCCACGAGAGGTTCCCCTCCGGCAGGCACGTAACTGTCGGAGGGACCCAGGTTGCAGTGAAGGCCGAGATGCGCTATCTCGGCCTCACCCTGGATCCGCGGTGGCATTTTGGCCTGCATTTTAGCAGGATGTCACCGCGGCTCCTCAAGGCAGCAGACACACTCTCGTGGCTGCTGCCCAACCTGGGTGGACCAGGCTCCAGGTGCCGGCGACTCTATGCCGGCATCCTGCGGAGTATGGCGCTCTACGGGGCGCCAGTCTGGTCCGACTCCCTAGCAAGAGGGGAAAATCTTCCCTTCTTGCGGGGGCCTCAGCGGGTGATAGCGCAGCGGGTCGCTCGAGCTTACCAGACGGTAAGTTTCGATGTGGCCTGCTTGCTCGCTGAGACGCCCCCTTGGGAGTCAGACGCCGTTGTGCTCTCCGCCGTGTACGATTGCACGGCGGAGAAAAGGGCAAGAGGGGAGTCCTTTTGCCCCGTCGAGCGGGAGGCCGTGCGGAAGGAGGCCCGTCAGGTCCTCCTGAGGCGATGGTCTGAGCACCTCGTCCTCACCCGCTACGGCCGCAGAACGCTCGACGCGCTCGCCCCGGTCATGGACCGGTGGCTGGAGCGTGCACACGGCGTGGTCTCCTTCCGGATGGTGCAGGTAATGACCGGGCATGGCTGCTTCGGTTATTACCTGCACAAAATCGGCAGGGAGGAGACGCCTTCGTGCCACACGTGCGGCGACCCTGTGGACACGGCGCAGCACACCTTGGCGGTGTGTGCGCCGTGGGCACAGGCTCGCCATGCATTGGTGGCAAAGGTCGGCCAGGACCTCTCACTCTCCAATATAGCGAGAGCTATATTGGCGAGTGAGGATGCCTGGAAGGCCTTTGCTGCTTATTGCGAGCACGTGATGGCGGCGAAGGAGGCGGCGGAGCGCGAGCGAGAGGCTGACCCTCTCGCTCCCGCTATCCGCAAGGCACGTAGAGGGAGGAGACGACGCGAATACTTGCGTCTCCTTCCCCTGCGAGGAGCAGGTCCGCTGGTGCGTGGGGCTGTAACCCCACCACCGGCATTGCACGGACCTCCTCCTACGCCTGGTGGGGACGGCACAGCTCTCTCGGCTGTCCCCACTCCCTCCCCCGACCCCGGGGGAGGAAGCGCCGTGCCCGCCGTGTAGGCGGGCTTCCGTCCGGGAGGGGTCGTGGTGCCAGGTTTCGTACCTCACCCCACGACCTCTCCCACTATGGACGATGAGGGAGAGCCCCAGGAGTTTTAGTCGGTATACCCCCGCCTTCTGCGGGGGGGAGTCCGACATAACCCATCCGTTTACAGACGGATGGGTATGCGTAACGCATTTCTCCTGGGTGACCAAAAAAAAAAAAAAAAAAAAAAAAAAAAAAAAAGGTTAGGTTAGGTTAGGTTAGGTTAGGTTAGGTTAGGTTAGGTTAGGTTAGGTTAGGTTAGGTTAGGTTAGGTTAGGTTAGGTTAGGTTAGGTTAGGTTAGGTTAGGTTAGGTTAGGTTAGGTTAGGTTAGGTTAGGTTAGGTTAGGTTAGGTTAGGTTAGGTTAGGTTAGGTTAGGTTAGGTTAGGTTAGGTTAGGTTAGGTTAGGTTAGGTTAGGTTAGGTTAGGTTAGGTTAGGTTAGGTTAGGTTAGGTTAGGTTAGGTTAGGTTAGGTTAGGTTAGGTTAGGTTAGGTTAGGTTAGGTTAGGTTAGGTTAGGTTAGGTTAGGTTAGGTTAGGTTAGGTTAGGTTAGGTTAGGTTAGGTTAGGTTAGGTTAGGTTAGGTTAGGTTAGGTTAGGTTAGGTTAGGTTAGGTTAGGTTAGGTTAGGTTAGGTTAGGTTAGGTTAGGTTAGGTTAGGTTAGGTTAGGTTAGGTTAGGTTAGG
>JADPWL010000406.1:12500-16104 GCA_019059595.1 Marasmia exigua
GGGAGATCAGTGATGTTGGTTGAAGTCATCTGTTATGTCCGTTAATCTAGTAGTCTGTTTCGTCTACTATGCGGGCCATCATCTGCTTAATTTGGGGACATTTTTCCCTATCATAGGCACGATGGTCTTCAGGGTAAGGTTGTGCACCTTGCTCTCTTCTCGTGAAGTTGATATTATAACAGCGACAACAAATGGGTTCAATCTCTTCCTCAGGGTCATGGTTCGGGTTATCTGGGTTTTTGGGGCAATCGGGATGTCTATGTCCACGTTGTGCACAGTGAGCGCATCGCGTGTTTTCTTTGCACTTGCTTTCTGTGTGCCCATGATGGTTACAGTTCCGGCACTGGACGAAGGGTATGTACACCTCGGCATGCACCCTGGCATACTGTACGTGAAGCCGCCCTCGCTCAGTGACTTCCCTGATACCCGGCGCGGTGGTCTCCACGACCGCGTCGAATAGCTCCGCATTCCTGTTCGACTTAAGGAAGCAGAGTCGCAGGCCTTTGAGTCCGTTCTGCCTCTCCAGGATCCCGATAAGATTCTCCTTGTTTGCAGCTTCCTTCGGGATCCCTTTGAGTATAAATAAGGGCGGTCTCTTTTTCAACGGCTTTGCTTCCATGTCCGGGATGGCTTTGGAGGCTCTTACGATTGCGTCTGCAGCCTTCTGGTCATCCACTTCGACCTTAAACTCACCGTCCTTCAGTGGGATAAATTTAGAAGGCGCACCGATTTCGACAAAGTCGATTGAGGCCCTCCAACTTTTTATTAAATCACGTGATTGGGGAAGTGGAGGAGTTTTTGTGGATTTGATTAAAATTTGGGGTTTTTTGGGTTTGGGTGGGGGTGATGTTGTTGGAGGGTCTCGCAAGGTCGAACGGATTTTGTCGACAGGGGTTGGACGGGAAGACGAAACTGTTTTGGAAGCGAAGACTTCGAGTTCGCTTCGAAGCATCCTTCCGAACTCGAGCTTCGCCTCTTTATCTAGGGAAATTTGAGGTAAAGGGGTTTCGAGAGGGACTTTGGCTGTGAGGGCCCTCAGCTGCTCGTGGGTGTTGGCCAACTCCTCACGGACTGCGTCTTTTACCATCTCCCTTAAATTTGGGGGCTGGTTTTGACGTTGGTGCGCCATCTCTTCCTTCATCAGTTGCATCTCTTCCCGCATTTTTTGCAGTTCAAGACTGACAACTGGTGAAGGAGTCGGGCGAGGTGCTGGGGCAACCGAGGGCGTGGGGCGAGCGGCTACTTGTTTGGTAGCTGCCTCAATCGCCTCCAGGCATGCCTGGATCGTCACCTTATTTGTCCTAGTCAGGGATTTGCCGGCATTGAGCTGTGAATTGATCCTATCCACAGCCCTAAGGATGATGCCAAGAAAAGGGTGCGCCCTTGCCGCCGATTCACTAGCCGATTCTGCAGGTGTCGGTGCATTAGGGTCTAGGGACACCCTTATCCTTCTGTGGGGGACTGGGCCAGTTGGCGATCGCGTCGGAGTGACGCTTCGCTGTTCTATTTCTGACGGTGCCTCCCTGGGGGGCGAACCTCCAGAGCGGGTAGCCGCCGGAGCGGCCTGTCTCCCACTGCCAGGCACCTTGGTCCGTCTGGATTGCATTATTAAGTAAGGGGGGTGAAGGGGGTATGTATGTCCAAAAATATGATTTTTGGTTTATTTTTGTGGAGGGGGGGGGGTATATTAAGGTAATATTCGAAGTTCTTCAAGAGCTTCTGGGTTGGGTATATTTTTGAAAATTTTTGGGATAATTTATTTTTGGGGGGGTAGGGGGGGGTGTAGGGGGTGTAAATGGGGAAAGGGGTGGTTTATCTGACGAACACAAAATAAAAACGCTAATAAATTTGGAAAAAACGACTTTAAATTTTTGGGGGGGGGATGGGGGGTAGTGGGGGGGGTCAATGATGTATTGGGGGTAGGAGGTTTCTAAAGGACAACGAAAGGTATTTTAAAAATCAAAATCGATAAAGAAATGAATTTTTGGGAGATTTTAATAATATAGTAGTGTATTTGCTATAATGCCAAAAAGTCCACCTAAGCTCGGATATTTTTCCCATACAAATTTTTTAGTCGATTTTTTTTTTGGGAGTGAATAACTTTTTGAGTATCCAAGCTTAGGGGATGGAAATGGTGTAGGGGCGTAGCCCTCGCCTAGGACTATGTACCAGAGCTGAGAAGTTTATGGAAAAGTAATTTAGAATATTTATTTTTGAATTTTTAAATTTGGCCTAAATCTACTTGGACTCTGTAATTATAAATAGTGAAAATTTTTGCAAGTCCAAGTTTTTGAAAATAATTTTTTCTGAAGAAATTAAAAATGGTGGGTCCTTCGTTTTTGGGGTATTAGGGGGGGGTAATTATAAGCTACTTTGGTGAATATTGGTAGATGCGTATGTCCCTTCTAAGTAGAAGAAAAATGAGTTGGTTAGGTTAGGTTAGGTTAGGTTAGGTTAGGTTAGGTTAGGTTAGGTTAGGTTAGGTTAGGTTAGGTTAGGTTAGGTTAGGTTAGGTTAGGTTAGGTTAGGTTAGGTTAGGTTAGGTTAGGTTAGGTTAGGTTAGGTTAGGTTTTTTTTTTTTTTTTTCCCATGTGTTTGTTTTGCTTTTATGTTTGTGCCATTTGTCGCGATTTGATACGACGGCAACTTAGGAAACAGTGGGAAAAGTGTTTTTACAAAAAGTGGAAAGGACGAAATTGCAAGACAGAACTTGCGGGAAATAAGATGGAGGGAAAAGGAAAAGATAGAAAATTGATGGAAAGGAAGGGAAGAAGGTGGCGATTGGGAAGTGACAAGGAGATTCACGACCCATAGTCTGTCAAGTCGTTAATTCGCCGGATCATTGTCTTGATTCGAGGACATTGAGTTCGATTTGTGGCAATGTGTTTGAGGTCACATTTGGTGCCGGTGATGGTGCTAAATTTGGTGCAATTGTAGCACTTGCGCTTCTCGGGGTTGTCCTTGTGAGGGCAGTCACTTGCGTGATGACCCTCAGTGGCGCAGTAAGCACAAGGCTTGGACTCGGAGGTGCATTTGGCCTTGGTGTGTCCGTATTGAAGGCACTGGTAGCACTGCACGAAACGGGAGAAGTCTTCCACATGGACACGATTGTGGTCGACATTGACCTTCCCCGCTCCGAGCAGTGTGCGGCGAGTCTCCGGGTTCACCTCAATGACCGCATTGTACAAGTTAGGGTTCTTATTGGACGTGAGAAAGCAAAGTCGCAGGCCCTCAACTGAGTTCTGGTGCTGTAGGATTTCAACAAGTTCGTCCCGAGAGACGTCCTTGCTGACTCCTTTCAGAATCAGGAGGGGCGGTCGGCGCTTCGCCTTCTCAGCGTCGAACCCTTCAGCCGATTTTGTGCGAGTGATGACCTCCTCACACTGAGTTGGAGTATCAAACTCAATTCGAAGTTTCCCGTTTGATACGGGCATAATTTTGGACGGCGCATATTTCTCCTTCCGGAAAGAAACAACTTTCTTCCAGTCGGAGATCACTTGTTCTTTAGTTTTGGAAGAATCTTTAGCCGAAACAATGATGGCAGGTTTGGTGATTTTCGGTGGGGGGGCCGCTTTTAGTCGACGACGAGACGACGCTGGCATAC
>JADPWL010000409.1:0-14140 GCA_019059595.1 Marasmia exigua
ACTAGATACCCTTTTTTCCCCCTCAGATACTCTCGTTTCCCCCCCCCCCCCCTCATGGTCTTCATAGGCCCCGAAATAAGGCTATTATTTATTCCGGTACGGGAAGTAGTTCCCTCGGGACGCGGGTGAAACCGCGTGAAACAGCTAGTTCCTTTATAAAAATAAAGGAATGTTTTCTTGGAATACCCAGGCCAGTGGAATAGGCATTGCAAGAACGGATTTTTATTTTACTCTGCCTATAACTATGCTATACCATAGATTTATCGTTGGATAAAGATTGAAGAAATGGGCTCCTTAATCTTTTATCTTTACCTGGAGAGCAGGCCATCGTTGTGGTCATTGTTCTCAAGAGGTGCGGATCCTCGCACGCGCTGCAGCAGCCCTGCTACGTGCTCCTCCAGGAAGTTCCTGCAGGGACCAACAGCTTTACATCAGACAATATAATAAATAAATAAATATTAATATAAACATCACATACATTGATCTGACTCAGAAATAGGTAGCTCAAGCACCTGTGTTACGGATATCAGAATCAACAGTGGGATTACAAATATATACATGTAATACTTTTCTTTTTAGTGGTTTGTAGTGGTAGATACATACTTATAAACTTCCACCACTTAAACTTCCTCGCCCATCTAGATTCCACATTCTTGTTCAGCAAAGTAGCAATTCTAACCTAGGTCAAAATGCTCCATTGAACCGTCTTGTTAAAGACTACATCAGTTTGGCTGGATCAAAGGGTCTCGATTTATTCGCGGGTGACATTCGTAGCTTTAAAAAATCATTGGCTGCGTAAAATGCGTTTCTAAATATTATTTTCTTTACAATTATTGCTTCTTAACTTATTCTATAGCATGCAGTCTGCACCTGTAATTGTAAATGCATGAAGCTTTATACCCCATTATTTAACCCCTTATGTATTGTCAAAATGTATTTTATGTTGGTGTTCTAATTAAATAAATAAATAAATAATACATACAAACACCCAGACAAATACAAACAGACATGTTCCATCACACAAAAGTTTGTACAACCTGTGCCGATAAAGATTGGGATCAGAAATGGCGGCGCATCTATTCAATTCTCGCTCGCACACTATTTGAGTCTATATTCGCACTCGTGGGGTGCGAGTATAGACGCAAATAGTGCGCGAGCGAGAAGTGAATAGATGCGCCGCCATTTCTGATCCCATTATTTATCCGCACAGGTAGTACGGTGCAGGGATCGAACCCGCAACTCTTGCATCAGAGGCAGCATCACTGATCCAAACGGGTTGTCAATAATATTCGTACATACAGGGTGTATCTGTGAACATGTACATCCCTTTAACCACGTGTTCTACTAACCATTATAAACAACATTTGTTCTATCACTTTTGGAAACTGGCATGAAAAAATTTAATGCGATTGCCGCCGCCCATAGAAACTCGTTACACCAGTAGAGTCACAAGCGCTGCCAACCTTTAAACTTCCCCTCCAAAATTCAAAAGTACTTTATTTGCATAGGCTTCTATACAGCTCTTACAAATTGTCAATAATGAAAAATATAAATTATAGCTATGTATATTATACATGTAATTAAACATATATGTCGATACAAAAAATATACTAAGAAATGAATAAATATAATGAAATAATAATGATAATATAATGATCTGTGAATGGTGTAGAATAACAATTTTACCACCGGAATCGGAAAGTTGATTCTGACGAGAAGATCCGGCAAGAAACTCGCCAGTTACTGTGTCTTTTTAATCGCCAAAATTTTTGTAAGTACAGTATCATGGGTGTAGGCGAACAGTTTATCATTTCCACAAATTCTTGTCATTTAAGTAATCATTAACTGTATACGTAGGTAATGAAGCTTTTGCCATTAAATATTTTTAACATGTGTTTTAAATTTAGGCATTGGGAAATGAACAAGCTTTTGTGGTAACTTATTAAATATTATAATATGTACTCATTCCTACAAATGATTATTTGCAGGTCTGATCACTGATCAGACAGAAAAATTGAGGATTTTTGCTTGATGAAGTAGCAAGAAGAAAATTAAATTCGATACAAGTCGACTTGTACCACTTTTCACAGGACACACAGAATGGACAACATTTCATATTTTTAACATGTCCATATTGTTTTTTTATATGAAAATAGACATAAAATGAACAGACCCATATTTTTTATTTTTTCAAAATTTGTCCATTTTCATGCATAAAATAATTATTGAAATTATTTTTATTCTAAATAGACGTAAGCGCCAAATGACGTCATCGGACGGCTGAATACAGCGATATTCCTTTGCTTATCATTGTTTTAATAAAAAAAGGTACTACTGTCAAAGGTAAATAATACTAGTGTCAACATTGTCAACGTCATTCATACATTCAACGTTGACAAGTTGTCTTGTTTTTTGACAGTTACATGTCATGAGTTTGGCATTACGTAAATTTAAAACTATAATGTGCTAAGCAAAGAAATATTTTACATTCTGCCGTCCGATGACGTCATCTTACGTTTTTTAGTTTTTAATTTTTTTCTCAGTAAATAAGCAATAAAAAACTGAATAAACATATATTCGAGCAGCGGAAAAGTAAACAAAGAATTGGTATTTTTTGTTTCAGAGCTTAGCAATTTTGAAATGTTGTCCATTATTATTATTCTATTAAGATATGGCGTCACGTTGATACCGACCTGGTCTCGTCGTACAGCCGGTCGGCCAGCGGCTCGGGATGTGCGACGCACAGCGCGTACACGTCCGAGAAGCGAGTATTCCACACGGCGCGCTCCACCGCGCGGAGGCCCACCACGCCCGCCACCTTCGGACACACCGACAATGAATGAATATACTTTTATTGCACTCAAAGTATAGTAAGAAAACTTAATACTAGGTATTACAGGATATGTAAGTCGCGTCCTTAATTAATTATTCTGGTAACCCGTGATTAAAGATTGTCTACAGTACAGGCCTAGCCTAGTGTAGAGATGTCTGTAAAGTTTTTAAGATAACGCCAGTCGATACCTACAACCTTAGCATGTTCTAACCTATAGATAAGAAAACAATTTTGTTAAATATGTATGCTGATGTTGTTTTTCAATAAACTTTTTCTATTTTTTCTATTTTCTATGTACAACGAAGGCGGCCTTATTACTATGAGCAATCTCTTCCAGGCAACCTTTGGGTAAAGGACACTTGATGGAGGTGTAGGGCAGTAAAATATTAATATTTATATACTTACATACAAAGTTTAAATATTAATACATAAATAAAATATAAATATACTAATACATATCTGCATAAAATAACATAAACTACTTACATATGTTTCATTAAATATAGATAATTGGATATTGCAACTACAAATAATAACAATGGATCTGAAAGTATGCGAATGATTTTAATTAAAGGACAGGAAGAGATGGGGAGAGGAAGTGTGGTCTCAGAGGTTAAGGAAATGTAATTTAATTTGGGCTTTAAAGATGGGTAGGGAGTTGGATTGCCTTATTGACAGAGGTAAAGCATTCCAAAGTCGGATAGACTGCACGGTGAAGGATTTTAGTCCACCTTTAATCTTAAAAAACCTAATAAATACTTCTTTCTCTTTATAATAATAATTAAATTGTAAGTACCTACATTGACCTAAATCAGCTGCTTGCTGAAATAATTTGTACCTACCTAATAAATATATATTTGTGTTATAGGACAAATACTCTTTTTCAAACCGGTTCAAACATTTGTTGTACACTTAATTGTAAATAATTCCAGGTATGTCGGGTAGTGGAGCTTACACTAAGAAGATGACTCGGAAGGCCACTTCCCAGGAATTAGAATTTAAGTTAAAAAGGGCCCTTGAGGAAATAAAAGAGCTTAGGGAGGACAACACCCAAATCCTCAAAGAACGGGACGACAATGAAGAGGAATCTCTGAAAATTATTAACAACAACACCCAACTGAAGTGTGAACTGGGGGACCTCCATGCTCAGCTTATGGATGTCCTGATGCAACGAGATCAACTTCTTGACACCGTGGCCAGCTTTGACCGGTGTAGTGAGACCTATGAGCGGGCTCTGCAACGTATCCAAGACCTTGAGGTGGAGCTAGGGGACGCCAACAAAGTCATACAACAGTATGAGGAAGACAAGAGGTGTCAAGAGGCATTACATACCCACAGCCTGTATGAAGAGTTGATCGGGTCACCAGCTGGGGCGGGGGACTATCCAGAGTAACAACTCATGTCTGGAAAATGATAGGGTTAAACTAGGCAAGAAAAATAGACTCAAGAAATATATCAAAATAAATAATTATATTAAGAAAACTGAAAAATTAGTTAAAAGACAAAAATGCCACCAGAAGAACATATTATTGAGAAAACAGCGAGTAGACTTACTTGATAGTTTAGAATTGTATAGTAAGAAGTTAGATGAGAGTAGGCATAAATATGAAAGTGACACACAGGAGCTGCAGGCTGACATCTCGCGGCTGCATAGGTCATTACAGCGTATGACTGACAAATATAACTCAGCCCAAGGACAAATAAGCGAACACATCCTCGCTGCTACCCGATTTATAGAACAGTGTAACTGTCAGCCTGGTACAGGGCCCGGCATCGCTGACCTGCAGGTGGAAGATGAGCCTCCGCTTCTGGACCGCACTACCAACAATAACTTATTGACATCAATAATGAACAATACTAATAATAATGTTACAATTTTTTCTGATAGGATTGGAGTTGGTTGTGGACCTCTTCTAAATGAGAAATGTAGATGTATGGTAACAAATTATTGTATGCCTAACGCTTCACTAGAGCAAATTATTGACAAGATGAGTAAGTGTACATTTAGTAAGGATTCAATAATCATACTAATGATTGGGAATTCCTTAGAAATAAGGAAAAGAGATTTTCTTCAGAGATTCTCAACCATTTGTGAGCTTAATGTAAAAAAAATATTTTTGTGTGCCTTCCCTTTTTCTAGGTACTACACACCTAGCCAAAATAACAGTATTCATTTATTGAATACATTATTATACAACCTGACCTTTAGTCATAGTGACAAATTTGTGTTTTTTGACACAAATAAATTTATAGATAATAAGTTTTTGTTGACTGGCAAAACTTTTTATTTGCCTCATAAAATTAAAAGAGAAATAGCTACTCTGTTAGCGTTTAATATTAATAATATGATTACCCAAAATATGGAAGTTTTTATTCCAAATAATTTAAATTACAATGTGAGACAATAGAGGAATCCTCTTGCAAGCCAATGACAAAAAGAAACCCTAAAAATCTAAACCTTATTCATCAGAATATACAAGGTTTGTCTGGCAAATTACTTGAATTGGAATTATTTTTAAATAAAATGAATGTCCATCTATTATGTATTACGGAACACTGGTTAAGACAGTATGAATTAATTATTAATATTGACAACTATAGCGTCGGTAGTTCGTTCACGAGAAAGTCTGCAATCAGAGGCGGGTCACTAATTTTATTAAATAATTCCATTAAATATAAAGAACGCAAAGATGTCGTTTTCACTTTCACTTGAGCGAACTATTGAGCTAGCATGTGCGGAGCTTGAACGACATGTCATTGTTTGTGTGTACAGGCCTCCATCTGGGAATTTTACTTCATTTGAATCCATTATGAAGAGGTATTAAGAAAAATATGTTCATCTAATAAAAAAGTGGTTGTGTGCGGGGATTTTAACATAAATATTTTAGATAATTCACAGAACTCTGTTCGGTTTCTGAATCTTTTTCAGATCATTCAATTTACATCATCTTTTTAACGAACCCACACGAGTTACCCCCACCACAGCTACTTGCTTAGATAACATATTTTGTAACTGTGATGTATTAGACAAGTCCATAATAAACTTTATAAACTCAGATCATAGTGGACAGCTAGCAATGTTTGAATACAGTCATGCACCCTCTTCATGTAGCTTTGTGTGCAGGCCAATAACTGCAAACCGTAAAGAAAAATTTCAAGTTAATATTTCTAGAAAGGTACCTGCATTATCATGTCACGATGGAAATGCTAATCAGCTTTATAATATGCTTTTTAATGTAGTTGATTAAATTAGATACTTCTAAAACTAAATTCAGTGACTGGGCCACTACAGGCATCTATAAAAGCAGAAAGAGGCTATTTGAATTATATGATATCAAAGCCAATTCAGAAAACGCTAATTTAATTGAATATGTCAGAACATACTCAAAATTATTCAAAAAAGTATGTGCAATGGCAAAATCAAATTATTTTAAAGACAAAATAATAAAAGCCACTAATAAAAGTAAAATCTCATGGAAGATAATAAATAAAGAGACTTGTAAAAATAAAACAAAAGACAACAAGCTCTCTCTTAAAATTGATGGCAAATCACTTGTTTCTGACTCTGAAGTAGCAGAAACATTTCAGTCTTTCTTTTCTAATATACCAGTCACAACAACCAATAAATTGAATTCCGGCCCGCATCTCGCTGCTTCTCTCCTCAAGTCTCATGTTGATAAGTGCAACACGCCTTTTAGATTCAATCATGTCAATTCTAATATAATTTTAAAAACATTCAAAGAATTAAATATGAAACCGACTGAGGATTTATGGGGCATCTCGGTAGATATAATAAAAAATATAATACATTCTATCGCACCCTACTTAGCAATAATATTCAATAAATGTGTTGACGACGGTCAATTTCCCGATATGATGAAATACAGTAAAATAATACCATTATTCAAGTCGGGTGAGAAAAGCTACCCGTCTAACTTCAGACCTATTTCTATACTGCCTGCTCTCAGCAAAATTTTTGAAAAAGTAATATTCACTCAGTTATTGTCTCATTTAAATCTGAATAAAATATTGCACAGTAAGCAATTTGGATTCACAAAAGGGAAATCCACTACTGATGCTGGAGTGGCGCTTATCAAACATGTATTTGTTGCGTGGGAAAAAAGCGAGATGCTATTGGAATATTCTGTGATTTGTCTAAAGCATTCGATTGCGACAATCATGAAACATTGCTAATGAAGTTACAGCATTACGGTGTCATAGACACCTCACTAAGTCTAATCAAATCTTACTTATCAGATAGGATTCAGAAGGTCAATGTCAATGGAACTAACTCTTCTGGCGCCCCTCTAACCATGGGTGTGCCCCAGGGCTCTATATTGGGGCCCTTGCTCTTTTTAATCTATATAAATGACCTTCCTTACTATACCAAAGATCTATGTGAGATAGTGTTATTTGCTGACGATACATCCTTGATTTTTGAGGTTGATAGGCAAAAGAAAAATGTTGACGAAGTAAATAACACACTCTCTCAAGTACTACAGTGGTTTACTTATAATAACTTGGTTCTTAATTCAAAGAAAACTAAATGTGTTAAGTTCACAATGCCTAATGTAAGGCAGGTCAAAATAAATATTGTCATGAATAACGAACCTATCGAAGTCATAAACTCCACAGTTTTTCTAGGTATCACTCTGGATACAAAATTGCAATGGAGCCCTCATATTGCTGTCTTGGCAGGAAGACTTAGTTCAGCTGCATATGCAGTTAGAAAGATAAGGAATCTGACTGATATCGGGACAGCGAGACTGGTTTATTTTAGCTATTTTCATAGTCTGATGTCATATGGTCTACTACTGTGGGGATCCGGTGCTGACTTACAAGCCATCTTCATTTTGCAGAAGAGGGCCATCCGTGCCATCTACGGTCTTAGATCACGTGACTCACTCAGAGAAGTATTCAAGGAAATCAATATTTTAACCGTATCATCTCAATACATTTTTGATTGTATTATGTTTGTACGCAAGAACTTGCACCTTTACTCGCAAAAATCAGATTTTCATAGCTTTAACACGCGAAATAAACATAGGCTTGCTGTTCCCAAATCTAAGACTTCATAAAATTGGAAATTCATTTGTAGGATTGAGCATTAGAATGTTTAATAAGTTACCTCAAAATGTTATTGATTTACCGGTACATAAGTTTAAGTTGCATGTAAAAAACTGCCTAATGCAGAAAGGCTACTATAAAGTAGAGGATTATTTGAATGATAAGGATTCCTGGACATGTTGATCTCATCGGCTGTCCTCTAATGTATAATTCATTTCATAATTTTTCATTGACGATTTATTTAAACGATATTGATTATAAGCATTGTATATCATACTGTCACTGTAATCATAATTTGTATAAGAATGAAAATTGTAATTACCATATTATTTGGAAAGAGTAACTACTGAGTTTTTTGCTGATTCTTCTCGGTAGAAAATTGACATTCCGAATCAGCGGTAGATTACATAATATTTGACATTCATAAATGTTCTTTATTGAATAAAGACATTTTTGATTTTGACTGTATAAAAATTGATTTATATTGATTATTCAATAATTGACAAGATGCTTACCACCTACTATTGTACACCTCGTCCTGCAGTTTATAAGTCTGGATTAAGTAACTACTACTCTTTGTGACCTATGAGGGGAACCTAAGTAGTCATGCTCACTCAAATGTCTCTGAGGTGGTGGCGCTATGTGGCGGGTCATTACATTCCCTCTAATATGGTTGAGTGAAATGATGGCTGACACGTACGTCATACTTGTGAACAGGTGCCACCTTTGGGGACTGGTCTGCTTCGGTTTACCTCATAATATTTATTTTATTATTATTTCCTTTATTTTATTTTGTGTAACAATTAAACTGTATGGCTTGGTATGATGATGACACAACATTGTATGAAAGTTTGGCAATTAAAAAGAGTAACTGGCGAGTTTCTTGCCGGATCTTCTCGACCAGAAACAACTTTCCGAGCCGGTGGTAGAATCGCATTATGTTTATTTATTTCTTTAGTATATTTTATGTATCAACATATATATGTATTAACATGTAAATTATACATAAGTACTTATAAATAGTTTTAAGTCATTAAAATGTATGACGATTTGTAAGTGCTGTGTACAAGCCTATGCAAATAAAGAATTATTTGATTATTTGATTGATTGATTGGGAGTAGGATTGAGATGAATGAGGAGGGAACTTAAGATGGAGAAGTTTGGAAGAACGCATATGACCTCGGGTGGGCTGGAGAAACTGGAAACGCTCTTTAAGACAATGTAACTGTTATGCGAATACAGACAAAACGAGAAGCTTTTTAGGCTTTAATAAGTTTTAGTTGGATTGTTACACATATAAAATTTAATTATTAGTTACATTAATCAAGGGCGTAGATACCGCTGTATCTGCCGTATCAATTATACGGGGCCCCCGGCCACGGGGCCCCCCAAAATGAGTAAGGAAAAAAAATTAAAACTTTCTAATTTATTTTATTTTACAAATGACAAAATTCTATAAAGCAATTACTTTTTTTTCCCGCCTTAAGCGTGCGTTCAAAAGTTCAAAATGTTTTATTTGTAATATGGTTCAATTATGACAGGGACGTATGGAAAAGGAAAACATAATGCGCCGACCCCAGATAACCTGGGAAAAGGGCAGGAGGATGATGATGATGGTTCAATTATGTTATGATTAATATAAATATTTCTTTTCACAATATTTTCATATATTTTATTTATTAGTCCAACGCGTACGTGAAAAATTGATTCGCGTCAAAGCAGCCACTTTTAGCGTGAATTAATTTTTCGCGTACAAAAACCGACCCAACATTTGTACATAGTTATTTAATAAATAGTATAAATGTTTGCCGAGTGGTTGTAACCCCGAAATTGTTTAAAATAGATCCGGTTTAGTAGTTCAAAATTAAAATCGATTGGCGTCGCTAGTGTGCCCTAACCGTCACCTTAAGTGCGACGCACAACCCACTGCGCCAGCGAGGCAGTCAAATTCCCAATAACAAAGTATTGGAATGCAGATTACGTGAAATCTATTATGTAAATTATGATCATTATTTTGTGAAAATGATACATCCATTAGTATGACCAATGAATGAGACCAATCTGGTTTCTAATACGCTGACCTTACACATCTTACATACATGAAATAAATATTTATGTAGGATTGGTGATAGGTAGATGCATGATAAGGAACGTGTAAGAGATAGATATTTGAATGAATTTTCCAATGACATTAGTCAGTCGGTTTCTCTAAAGTTGTAACAGATGGCGCTACCCGTATCGTCACGGCGTTTAAAGTGTTGCCATATCTCATTTTCATTTGCCCATGAGTGAAGGAAAGAGGTTTTATTTAAAAAGATTTTTGATTTTAAATAATCAACAACAACAATGAGCTCCTTGTATAAACTATAAATCGATAGAAATATATAATGACAAACTGCTCATTTTAAAACGGGCAGCAATCAAAACATCTCCAAACGCCATGGCAGACATTTTTTTACAACTTATTTTAGGTCTACTTGAGGTTGGTATAAAGTGTTATTTTCCATGTAACCAACCATAATATAATTACTTTGAAATATTAGGTGAACAGATAAATTAGGGAGCACAGGATATATCATCCAACACCTGAAATATATAGAGACTGCTTACACCATCTAGCGAGTAACGCCAAAGTTAATAAATACCTACTGGAAAACTGCTCATTATAGAATGAAGTGCGAGAGTGAGATAGACGACGTATGGCCGACGACTGTGAAAGGCGTAAAGACGTGGGGCGATTATAATTATTATAGAAGCCTTATTCCCGAAACCTGGGTGTATTATTTATTCTGTCCCACATTTGGGGGCTCGTCCGGGATAGGAGATCGAGAAAGCGGATTTGCAGCGGATTTACGACGTGATTACTGGGATTATGAGAGAGTGAAACGGAATGGAAGACGAGTAGAATGGAACGGACTAAGAGTGAACAGAGAACGAGTGAACGGAGGGAATGATTGAGTTATCTGTGGGTGTGAGACGACGAAAGACGCGAATAGGCTTGCTCTGCGATTATAATAAAATAAAGAAGATTGGAAGACCCTGTAATCCTATTTACTTATTTCAAGTCCCACATTTATTTATTTGCAAACTAATAAATTAAAATAATTTGAATACATTATGTAAACCTCGATTGCGATGGTTACATATAAGGGGGGGTTATCATATCGAATCTGAGCATGTACTTCTGGATTTTTAATTTTTTTTTTATGGAGTGGCAGACGAACAGACGGATCACCTGATAGTAAGCGATTGCCCCTGCCCACGTACACCCGCGAAACCAGTGGAGTCACATGTGCGCTGCCAACCTTTAAACCCTCCTTACCCCCGGATTTGGCCTCCGGTGCCCTCACTGACGCAGCGAAACACAGCACAGTGCTGCTTCACGCTGGTTTTCTGTGAGGCTAAGGTATCACTCCGGTCGAACCGGCGTACCGAATTCATGCCGAAGCGTGGCTCTCCCACGGTAAATTCTTTATTCGTATTTCTACCATTAGCTCGGCGGTGAGGGAAAGTGAAAGGGTTGCGAAGGTCATACGGCGGCCAATCTCAACGATTAGCCACGTACGCAGGATATTATAGTGCTCAAGTGTGTGCTCGAATACAAGTACCCTCCCTATTCCCTTAAACCTCATAATCCGATGGGACACCAGAGTGACACGACCAGAGGGATCGGGCACAGGTCCAACGGCTTAACATGCTTTCCGAGGCACGGGGGCGCAAGACCGCTAACTTCCAGACTTCGGGCTGACACTGAGAATTTGTTAACGAAAACTTAGGTACAAATTTTCGGCTCGATCCGGGGATCGAACGCGGGAACCTCTTGCGCAGCCGTCACTTAAAAGTGCGACCTACTAACCGCTGCGCCACCGAGGCAGTCATGCCGCCAACACAAATATCAGTTTCATCAACAAACCTTTGTGTTAGAACGGGAATCGAACCCTTGCTCAAACAGCTGCTCTAAATGGGTCGATAGAATTTTTCTTTATTAGAACAGCCCAACATTTAGCCACTATCTCACCTGATTGTAAGTGGTGATCAGGCCGAGGATGGATCATGTCTGTCTAGTAACAGCAAATTCACTCTGTTCTTAAGATAGGATAAGATAAGATAATCATTTATTGTTATACTCAAATTATTCAAATTATTTATTGTCTTGTATACGGTCAGATCATGGCCGTGTGGTCCCCGGCAGAGTAGAATAGGCCACCCTCACTCTTACCGAGGTGTCGTAAAAGGCGACTAAGGTAAAGCTGCTGGCATGATCATCAACACCCAGAGAAGGAAAACTCTGCATTTATATCAAAACCCTCGCCAACCCGTCTGCCAAGCGTGGTGAGTATGGCAATTACCCCTCATGTGATTGAGGGAGGCCTGAGCCCCAGCAGTGGGGACTTAAATGGGCTGATGATGATGATGATGATGAGATCATAGCGTTCAGGGAACACATCTTCCGGCAAATTCTAGTTTAGTTACTATACAGCAAAAGTATCGGTCTTGTAACCCTTACCGTTTCCTTCAGGTTGGCCCACGTCTCCTGAAAGTCGACATTTCTTGGCTTTAGCGACATCATCGGAACTTAATCTTGTGTACCTGAAATACAAACAGAACTTTCATTTATTTCCATTCTTTAAATAAAATAAAACAGTATTTTTATCTTGCAACAAAATTAATATTCTATGACAAACTTTTGTATCTAAGAGAAGGGGAGCTTAAAGATTGGCAAGAACACTGATATTGCATCAACGAATTTAAATGTGGGAGAGCCACGCTTAGGCATGAATGGGCCGGCTCGACCGGAGTGAACCACTGCCTCACAGAAGACCGGCGTGAAGCAGCGCTGCGCTGTGTTTCGCCGTGTGAGTGAGGTTACCGGAGGCCCAATGGGGGGAAGAGGAAAAGGCTGGCAGCGCACTTGTGACTCCACTGGTGTTGCGGGTATCCATGGGCAGCGGAATTGCTTACCATCAGGTGATCCGACTGCTCGTCTGCCACCTCTTATATAAAAAAAAAAACCAACAGAATTCAGCATTTGTCCTGGGGAGGTGTTGTATCAGGGTGCACTGAGCTCAGCATAGCATTTATAGCGGTTTTTGGTTTCTGGTAAAAGAGCCCATTAAAATTAGTTGGTAATCATTTTTCTTATGACATTGTGATATATATATTAGTGTGAATTGTCCGTAGTACTTTTATTTATTTAGTGGAAGCCATCAAAATGAATAATTAATGATGAATTATTTTCAGTTTTTATGTAGTGATCAGTTCTTTCAAAGACAATGATCCATAAAAGAAAATGACATTGCATTTTGATTCTAAACTCTTCCAGGAAAATGGAATGAAAAATTCTTCTTTAAATGTAGTTTAGGTTCATACAAAATACATACAATAAAATTAAATCAAATTAAATTGATTATTCAGTCAAAATAGGCTCTCTCGCGAGCGCGCGCGCAGCGAACAGACGTGTGCACAAATTAGTAAAAACATTTTTAAAAATTACCAATCAAGTGTAAACAAATACAACCCTTGTTTACTGCACCTTAGAGCTCAAAATTCTAACGCAAACGAATACTTACTTTCTTGATCGGTGCTGATTGTGACTCAACCGTGAAGTGAAACAGATACACATACATCTCACTCGTACTACACGATGCAGAGAACTCCGCCTAGTGTTACATTGATAAGCGGAAGCGGGAGCACGGGCGGGTCAACGCCCAACCTCTCGACATGTTATGACGATGACGGATACAGCAATATCAACGCCAGGAAGCGGAAGGATCGCAGTGACATACACGATTTTAAGCAAGATCTATTGGAGTTTCCGGACTGAGATCATGAACTTCTTCCAAGAATTTGGAAGAGTACAAAATGAAAACTTCGCGAATATACGCCAAGAAATGTCGGAAATAAAAGAAGAAGTAAAAGCAGTAAAGTCAGTCACGGAAAGTTTAGCGCAGAAAATAAACAATATGAGCAGTGAAATGAAAGAAATGAAAATTGAAAATACTAAAACACAGGAAAAAATAACACTCCTCGAAAACGACATCGTCCAACTACGAGAGAATAATTCTCAGGACTTCACGAAATCGCTAATTTCAACACACGAAAGCCTAATCTCAGAACTTAGGGATCGCAATGAGCGAGAGAAAAATGTTATAATAGTGGGTATTCCGGAAAAAAATAATAAAAATCTTACCGCGAGACGCATAATATGAACGACGAAAATGGCAACAGCAAACAATCAAA